>CABFPE010000209.1:290872-301026 GCA_900660155.1 Hofstenia miamia | reverse complement strand
TTATATATATATATGTTCAGAGGTTTGTTGTATAAATCTGAAAAGCATTGATTGATTAGAAAATGTCAATAACACCGTAGGGATTCCCTGCACAAAGAATGAATGACCAATTTTCCTCCCCAATTAAGAAAATGTCAAATTACAGTGATTGATACTCAACACTTTAATGCAATATCATTTGTCTATACAAAACAATATCTCGGTTGTAATTATCATCTAGGACTTCTGTGTTGATCCCTGGAACCCTTAGTTATTCATGCTCCATTGCCCGATTTTAAAATTTAATGCAGTTTGAGTAACTAATCTATTAGATGGATCAACATATAATTTTTTCAAATGAGTTTAGACATTTGAGATTATTTAGTATAAACTTGGAATGAAGTGTTGCTCAATAAAAAGTAAAATTATGTTAATAAAATTAAGGATTCTTTATTATCAACCATACTACGAAAGTATCTATGCGGTTTTCCTTAAACTTTCTATCAAATTGTGTTACCCATTATTGGTAGAAGAATATTGTGAAATTAAATATCAAACTTTGGACAATTTTCAAGATCGTTACAAGTTTCAAATTTGATTTTAAATTCACCCTTATTCAGAACATGCAAAACGGTGTATATGTAAAATTTTACACAGATTGCAGTATTTATGAAGTTTACGTTCAGCAAGCCTGGGTGTAAATTATGAAGGAAAATAAAATTACTTTCAATACATTTGTTGTTCTTGAGATCATTAAATCCTTTATTTTGGTATGATTCTATGATGAGAAAAATTTACGATCACATGTATTGCATTGGACTTTTTGCTTTGCCAATCATAGTTAAAATATGATATAAATGAAATAATAAGATAGTTTAAGACTAAACAGTGTGTTGTCCTTATAAAAGTACAAACCGCTTTATCTTCATTTTCAACAGTTTTTTCCAAGCCTAGAAGGAAATTGTAACCGCGGAAATTGTGGAACGTGCTCAAATGTATTGTATTGTTGTGCCTGAAGCACTTATAAAATTAACAATGATTCTAAGAAAATTTCGAATAGCTAAAACAGTCTTAAGATATCAAATTATTATGATCAAAAATTCCATTGGGAGCTAGAATAAACCCCAACTGCTTTTTCTATTTAGATAGCAACCCGATGTAACCGCCATTTTAAAACGTAAATGAAATAGAAAACACTGTTTTATCATGCGAATCTTTCATAAGTTTAACATCTATAGTGTAGTTCGTGTCTAAAATTTAAAGGAAATCTTGGACTATTTTAAGGTTTTTCAAAATAATTGTATTTACATAGACTTTTTAATACAACTATTTATATTTACTAACTTGTAAATTCTTGTGAATAGCTCAAAGAATTTTCTTTAGCATTACCATGACCCTACTGTCAACCCTCTTAGCATTCCCAATGATGCCTGCTAATCTCTGGCTTTACACAAGAAGTTGGAACAGTGATACAGATGCTGCAAAGTATGAAATTCCATATGCCAATATTCTGCTTTCTCTCATTCTAATTCTAATACCCGTAGCCTTTGGCTACTTTTTAGGCTGGCTCTTCCCTGATGGTAAAGTTGTGGTTGCACGGGTAAGAATTTTAAATTTTATTTAATTAACAATACAGGAAAAACCTATATAGCACTTTCAAATTCCATTTTCTAAATTTGCTTATTATTTTTAACTGAATTTTATCTAAAATTTCTTAAAATTTACTATCACTAAAATTTATGGCAACTTCAGTTTGATGTTTCTTGTAAACAAATGAATCATCGCCAAATATGTATATATGTAATTTTTTTCTATAGCAGATATTTGTGGTCCTGATGGAAATTTAATGATCTGCATGTATATATTGGCAATATATATATATATACAGTATATATATATATATATATATATATATATATATATATATTAATATTTTCAAATTTTTCTGATTAACGTGTAAATTTCAATATATAGTTTCCAAATATATATCAGTGCTTATATGAAACATGAAACTACACTGCTATGTATTCTAATATACCCGTATACATATATATATATATATATATATATATATATATATAGAATGAAACTTTGTTTTATGCAAATTATAGAAACGCTTCAAATACAAGTTTGTATGTATTCCATTTTTAAAATTTGCTATCAAAATTGACTTTTGAAGCCTTAATGAGCTTGCTGTTATAGAAATGTTCACACATAAATTTTATACTAGATATATACATATATATACTCAGTATATATATATATATATATGTACAAAAGAATAACTAAGTCTTTATTTTGTGCAGATTACAGAAACCCATTAAAATGCAATTTTGTATGCATTCCATTTTTTTTAATGTACTATCAAAATTGACACTTGAAACCTTTATGAGCTTGCTCTTGTAGAGATGTTCACATATAAATTTTATATTATATATATATATATATATAGAGAGAGAGAGAGGGAGAGAAAAAGAGAGAAAGAGAGAAATAGAGAGAGAGAGCAGAATGGAATAAGGTGCCTATTGCTATTTTGCAAATTAAAAATGGAATGATTATTTCGAATCTTAAATGGATTTTCTTTCCCTATGAAATTTCTATTATGATTATTGAACATTGAAGTAATTTGTTAATGGCTTTTAATTGCAAATTTTGTTTATTCTTCGTTCTATCTTGTGCAGAATTTCAAAAGCTCATTAGGGAATTAATAAATAAGTATTTACACATTACAAATTCAACTTGTAGTCTCAGTAATGTGCGAAACGATAATGAGAAAGATATTCCTGTTTACTGAAAGACTGGTTAAACTATAGTCTTCATACTGTGGTAAATTATCAAGAGCATAATTTTAAAATTATAATAAAGATGTATAAACCTGTTTTTCTTTCTTATCAATTATTTAACAATTTTTGGCCAATTCCACAAAAAATACATAAGAAAAACAACATCTTATACTGAATTATTCTAAACAGATATTCATTTCTAAAACTTTTTAGCAAATTTAAAGGAAAAGTTGCATCAAAAAGACCATTTGCTTTGGATTTTGGATGGTCATGAGAAAAGTTGAGCGGATTGCATTTCTCTTAGCCAATAATACTGAAGAAATATATCGCATGTTCTGATTATCTTGTATTTAATTATTAACAACAAATGCAGAAGTTTACTCCCTTTGTTCTCACTTATACGATTGTAATGTGGCATGTAAGAGAGAAGATGAATTCATAGATCACATTAAAGATCCTGAAACTTTCATTCAACCTGTGAGAAATAAGGAATTTCACAGAATTCTCAACACAAACTTCATCATTTTTCAGCACAATATAGAGTAAAGATTGACCACACAAGATTGCATTGCATAGTTAATGTTAAAAGAAAAAACCGTTGGACACCGAAAAAAATATTGCCAGAATGTAATTATAAAGCCAAATCAGAATCCAATGCCAGTAAAGAACAAAATCGGCTAAGTTCTTAGACTCAGCATTTAGAAGGATATTTCTATTAACCTAGCAACATGTTGGCTTTTCAGGTGCCTTCGATGCTGAAGACATGATGACGCGATCAGTGTCGGTATCGGTGTTCAACGAGGGTGGAATTCTATAATAAAAGTCAATTTCCGAAAAACAAAATAAGATGGAAGATGTAGGGAATAAACAAATAAACAAAATGTGGGATGATCAGTGGTTGTTTCTCCATCACAAATAAGCAAGTTTTAGTTGCACAATATTTTCGAGTAATCACAAGGAGGTTAATTGTAAGATAGTGTAAGTATCAACATGATTCCGTGTGGGATTTGTGACGTGAAATTCGATGTAATTTTAACGGCAGAACAGCGGATTACTCCTTGACAATATACTTACATCTGATGTTTCAAATGCGAAAGCAATTAAATAGAAACAAAATTTCTACAAATAGCAAATTCAATGAGATTATCAACCTAATTGGAAGTATGTGTACCTGCTACTGCTTTCGCTGAATGAATAATGAAGCAAACACAAAAATGTTTAAAGGTCATCCTGACCTATTGTCGCGTTTCTAGTGTTAAATATAATATCATATCACAGATTCAGAGAAAGTATTCGAATTCGGATACAAATACTACAAAAAATCTATTACGTAGTTGTATACTTATCAGTAAAGGGCACTGTGACCTTGTTTATAATTGTACATTAACCAAAAAGAGTTCCACTTAAGGAGATATAGCTGTTGAATACTATGAAATAGAGCAACCACTTAAGAAACATCTTTAAAAGCATCTTTAATGGTAGCGAGTGCAATTCTTTTAAAATATTCGGTTTATTGCTTCACATTTTTTTCTTTAATACTTGAGGGCCGAATTTATAAATAATAAATTGATATTTACCCGACACTCTTAAAGATGTGCTTCTTCGAAATATTGAAAGAAGATGACAGTGACTTTATTCATATCGTAACACTTTATTATGTTGAACATCAAAAAAACATTCTTTGAGTTTTCAAATGTTTGCATATATATATATATATATATATATATATATACATGTATATATGTACATATTTTTTCAAATAGGCTTGATATCGTTTTAATATTTTCTTTAATGCAATTTATTTAAAAAAAAATTATCACGTGATAAGCGCTGTCATCATGACAAGTGCATGTATGGTGGCAGTAAACAATATCTTGAAAGGAATTGTTTTGAAGATCTCTTCAACATCATTTCTAAGAATTTTAATGCATATATTTTGCTTTGAGAGTTTATTTGAAAGCGCGTTCTTTGAAGTATACCGATTGCGCAAGGCTTGGAATTTACAAAAATGTCAATGTTAAGTCTTTTATATAAATTCTGCTGAAATAGGAAATATAAGTCAATTGCGAGATAATAGAATTCATATTTTTCAAATTAATAATTTTTCAAACTTGGATAGCAAGTACTACAAAGGTAAATTATTAAAGTCTGTGCTTTTCAATAGACGGATAAAGAAATCAAGCGGTTTGCATTCGGCTAATTATTGAGAATATCGAAACGTATATATATATATATATATATATATATATCAGCCTAGCGAAATTTCTTGCATTAATAATATGATGTTTGTGTTATTTAACTTGGATAAACTTGCTTAGGGTAAGCAACCTTTAGGTGAATGTCATTAATGTTTAAGCACTTGAGGTAGAATTCTGCCCCCACATAACATGTCTGAGCATGCTTGTGCTTTTGAGTTACAAACTTACTGCTAAATCAATCGCATTACTTAGAGTTTGATCTGCCTAAGGTTTGTGAACAATTTCATCTTTTAGTAGTACTCTAATGAGAATAAATAATTACATTTTCATCCTACCTACTGCTAAAAATACAATTATTATTATTATTATTACTATTATTATTATTATCGACAAAATTATTATTATTCTATATTTCATATTTAGTTTGTGGATTATTGTAACTTTTTAGCAAATATATTGCTTTGACTCTTATTATTTTTATTATTATTAATATTTCATTATGTATATATATATATATATATATGTATATACATATATATATATATAATATGTTACAGTCAGATTGTGTAATTAGACATTTCTAAATCTCTAAAATTTCAGTGCATTTGTGATATTACTTTTTCACTTAAAACTTCGTAAAACAATTAAGTTTAAAGAGTTGGGGCTGGGGTTAGTGTTAGGGTTAGGTTTAATATTTTTCCAATACATACATGAAGTATTTAGGTATTTCAATGTTTTTATAAAGCTAGGAAAGTGAAATACCAATATCGCAAATTCACTGAATTTTAGGGATTTCACGAAATTCCTAATGTGACAATTTTACTGTAACATATATATAGACATTTCCTGATAAAACACACATTTCGTATAAATGTATAAAATGTATAGGTTGCTTAATATATAGACCCTACTATTTCCCATTTATTAACCCAATCTCTACTAGCGTTACTTTTATGTAACAAATCGATGTGTCCACATTCTTGAACAACTCTATCCAATACTGAGAAAAAACATTGAAAGGCTTTTACACGTTTGGGCCCACATATGATGAGCTTTTCTTAATATAATGATAGGAAAATGTTGAAATATACATTACTATAATTTGGATTAAACAGTTTTATGCTTAGTGTAATACATTGTTCGCTTCCAAATTTTAAAATTTCTGTTTCCTGATATATAGCATATATATATAAATTTAATCCTAACCCTTTCCATTTCAAGAAAGCTACGATTTAATATGTCCATATTTTTTCTTGACGTTAATATAGACCGGTTTTGAATTTGAAATAGTCTTCAATATTACAATAATGTGGCCAATATATTCATAATATTTGCACTTGATAATTTTTTGGAATCACCTTCACGGTGTAAGCATTTTTCTATGTAGCTACGAAAGAGTAGAAAATGAACGTGACTCAATGACTACACCAATATATCAGAATGCAGACAAATTGATTTTTCTTTAAGTAAAACTTGAACATCGCATTGATTTAATAAGCTTTAGCAATTGTTGTTAAGTGCAAAGCCTTTTCGTGTATTCTATAAAGAATTCGGATTAAGAATCGTTTACTCCAGGGCGATTGCAAAATTCACGTTCGAATTTAGTTAGCTGTCAATTGAAAATATTAATGAATGTTCTGTAAGCATAAACATATATATATATATATATATATACAGAGGTTTGTTGTATGAATCTGAAAAACATTGATTGATTAGAAAATGTCAATAACACCTTAGGGATTCCCTGCACAAAGTATTGAATGACCAATTTTCCCCTCCAATTAAGAAAATGTCAAATTACAGTGATTGATACTCAACACTTTAATGCAATATCATTTGTCTATACAAAACAATATCTCGGTTGTAATTATCATCTAGGACTTCTGTGTTGATCCCTGGAACCCTTAGTTATTCATGCTCCATTGCCCGATTTTAAAATTTAATGCAGTTTGAGTAACTAATCTATTAGATGGATCAACATATAATTTTTTCAAATGAGTTTAGACATTTGAGATTATTTAGTATAAACTTGGAATGAAATGTTACTTAATAAAAATTAAAATTGTGTTAATAAAATTAAGGATTCTTTATTATCAAACATACTACGAAATTATCTATGCGGTTTTCCTTAAACTTTCTATCAAATTGTGTTACCCATTATTGGTAGAAGAATATTGTGAAATTAAATATCAAACTTTGGACAATTTTCAAGATCGTTACAAGTTTCAAATTTGATTTTAAATTCACCCTTATTCAGAACATGCAAAACGGTGTATATGTAAAATTTTACACAGATTGCAGTATTTATGAAGTTTACGTTCAGCAAGCCTGGGTGTAAATTATGAAGGAAAATAAAATTACTTTCAATACATTTGTTGTTCTTGAGATCATTAAATCCTTTATTTTGGTATGATTCTATGATGAGAAAAATTTACGATCACATGTATTGCATTGGACTTTTTGCTTTGCCAATCATAGTTAAAATATGATATAAATGAAATAATAAGATAGTTTAAGACTAAACAGTGTGTTGTCCTTATAAAAGTACAAACCGCTTTATCTTCATTTTCAACAGTTTTTTCCAAGCCTAGAAGGAAATTGTAACCGCGGAAATTGTGGAACGTGCTCAAATGTATTGTATTGTTGTGCCTGAAGCACTTATAAAATTAACAATGATTCTAAGAAAATTTCGAATAGCTAAAACAGTCTTAAGATATCAAATTATTATGATCAAAAATTCCATTGGGAGCTAGAATAAACCCCAACTGCTTTTTCTATTTAGATAGCAACCCGATGTAACCGCCATTTTAAAACGTAAATGAAATAGAAAACACTGTTTTATCATGCGAATCTTTCATAAGTTTAACATCTATAGTGTAGTTCGTGTCTAAAATTTAAAGGAAATCTTGGACTATTTTAAGGTTTTTCAAAATAATTGTATTTACATAGACTTTTTAATACAACTATTTATATTTACTAACTTGTAAATTCTTGTGAATAGCTCAAAGAATTTTCTTTAGCATTACCATGACCCTACTGTCAACCCTCTTAGCATTCCCAATGATGCCTGCTAATCTCTGGCTTTACACAAGAAGTTGGAACAGTGATACAGATGCTGCAAAGTATGAAATTCCATATGCCAATATTCTGCTTTCTCTCATTCTAATTCTAATACCCGTAGCCTTTGGCTACTTTTTAGGCTGGCTCTTCCCTGATGGTAAAGTTGTGGTTGCACGGGTAAGAATTTTAAATTTTATTTAATTAACAATACAGGAAAAACCTATATAGCACTTTCAAATTCCATTTTCTAAATTTGCTTATTATTTTTAACTGAATTTTATCTAAAATTTCTTAAAATTTACTATCACTAAAATTTATGGCAACTTCAGTTTGATGTTTCTTGTAAACAAATGAATCATCGCCAAATATGTATATATGTAATTTTTTTCTATAGCAGATATTTGTGGTCCTGATGGAAATTTAATGATCTGCATGTATATATTGGCAATATATATATATATACAGTATATATATATATATATAAATTTATGCTTCTGAAAAAATATCCTATTTAAGATACTCATAATGTATAGAATAAAAAAGCTTACCAGTATTCGAATGTACTTGTACACAATAATAACTATGCACATCCGGCCGCACTCGCAGGTATTATCGGTACACGCACATCACAAATATATATATATATATATATATATATATATTTGCGCCCTGTGAGTACACGAAATTCGAGGGTAGCACAGTTTCATATAGCTTAGCCTAACGAGAAAAATAAGTATAATTGTAACTCGTAATTCGAACTTGACTCGGGTCTAAAATATCATTTCGTTATTACATTAACAGTGATTAACAGGTTCTACAAATACAATGATAGCGAAAAATTTAATAAGTAGGAGATCCTTGGTTGTAGTGCGGCAATAATGAGCCGTGGAGGTGTATTTGCTCCAGCCCACAGCTTCTAATATACCCGTGCAACTTCCTGAAAACATGAAGCTGCAGCTAAAGTGAAAGATCGTCTTTCTTATAGAAGCACTCAACACCATGAGTAAATGACAAACTCACAACGCGATTCCATAGTAGTGAAGTGCGTCTTAAATCTGCCCGAGCTCAGAGATCCACAACGAATAGCAATAACAGATTAATTGATGCCCGTTTTCCGCTGTGGATACCAACATACTGCATGATATTGTCCTAGAGTAAACCGCCTATTAATATTCTTACATATTTTAAGTAAACAAATATCCAAGTGAGCTAAAGGACATATTCTCTAGGTTCTTCATAAGGATTCCACAAACTGTGCTGTCGAATGCCTTTTAGAAATCAACGAAAGCACAGCAGAGGTGATCTTCCTTGGATGAGGTCTGTGCAATTTTTTCATGGAAGCTTTCACAGTTTGACATTTGGGTAACAAAGCCTTAGATGCCGAAATTTTACACAACCTCATTTTTAATATATAGGTATAAGCATGATAACCAGGGTATGCCACAAAATGAGTTAGGCTCTTTTCGCGGGTGTTTTTCTTTGTGCAGTTTGATGAGGTAGGTTGAATCACAAATATTCGATATACTAACATTTGTAAAGTAGACATAAGAAACCGGAGATATTTTAATAGTAGTCTACTATGTACAGTTGCTATATCATTATTACATGTAGATATTATTGCAACAATATTATTATTTAAAATTTAATTGATAAACTTTATGGCTCTAAGAGACCAATTTTCTAAAATCTGAGGTTGGCTGTTTTATCTCTCAAGAAGTGGCAGATTTTTTATCATAGAAATTTTGATTACGAAAAAATTATGCTGAAGACAGGAGCGTATCCAGAAATTTCTGATGGGGCGGGGACTTCGTGATTAATCGCGTAATCCCCGGATGGGGGAGGGCATCTCAATCTTCATCAAGTTTAGTGTTCAATTACCTGATAGCTTCCTCTAAAAACTTTTAAAATATTAAAAATTTGTTCATCGACCTGCATTTTACCACATTAGTTCTTAATTTTTGAAAATTTTTAACGAGATACCTTAATTTTGAACCAAAAACTCAATCTTAAAAGCCTGATAGCAGTAGATAATAGCAGAGAAATTGGATTTTGCATTAACTAAATTCTTTATATTTAGAGAGAAAAATATGCATCTCTAAAAACTTCATAACTACATATATATATATATATATAT
>CABFPE010000209.1:245987-256873 GCA_900660155.1 Hofstenia miamia | reverse complement strand
ATTATTTAAAAAAGATGACCCAAATGATTGTTTGAACTATAGACCGATTTCTGTTACATCGCCGATTAATAAGATTTTTGAAAGACTTCTTTTCAATCAAATTAACGAACATTTATGTAAACATAATCTGTACTCTCAAAATCAATATGGTTTTCGTAAATATATTTCTACAAATGATGCCTTGTTAACTACTTTTTTTAAAATATTTAATAATATTGTTCCATATCACAAATCCAACTTTCTACCCTCTAAAATATTGCTTAGACATAATCATAGAACCCTAAAAATTAGGCCTCTTCCATATAACAAGAAAATAATGAAAAATTCATTTCTCAACACATCAATAAATATATGGAATAATTTACCTTAATTTATAAAACAAATAAATAAAATAAAAGTATTCAAAAAGGAAATTAAAAAATACTTCTGTAGTTATACAAAGGAAAGGCTTGAATACAAATGGCGAGGTTTTAAATTTTCTAATAGTGATTATTGAATAGACTGCATCTAACCTAAATTCGCGATAGGCCAAGCTAGTAATTGTAATTATTTTTGTAAATATTAACTTTGTATGTGTTTTGTTCCTTTATTTCTATTGTTTGACGCTATTTAGAGTTGTAAACAGTATTTTATATTGAAAAAAGCAACTCTAAATATAGATATTTCATTTCATTTCATTTCAAGTATTGGTACAATGAGTTATTCACCTTGATTGAAAAAGTCATTCCCCACAAGTGGAAGAAAAGGTGGATCCTATCGTCGTATTTCTTTTCCCATATTGTTCACCTATGCAATATCAGTTCATCAAAGCGACATATATTCCAACGCTTTTCTTTTTTAAGCAACTACTGTTCTCTTCTAAATACAATCAAAGAGTTTTAATTAAAACATTAGACTAAATCAGATATATTTCGTCCAACTTGAGCATCGTCCATTTGCAAAATTTTCCCTCTAAATATGCCTTATTTAATTAAAAGATATTATATATAATTAAACGTTGATTAGAGGTTATTTGTGCTGATACATGTAATCATTTTTGGTGTTAAGACTTGGTTGAATCGATCTTAAGTATATACTTTCGATTACTTTTAAATTTTTGGAGATGGTTGATCTTAAAATTTTGATGTCATAATTTCTTAAGTGTTCTGATATTGTTGACGTAGTTTCGAGTTCTTTTATTCTGCTTAGTTAAAAAAATATTAAAACAGTTGTTTCAATCCATAGAACTTGATAACGTTATTTTCCTAAACAATGTTGCTTTCGGCTCATTAGATTATTTGTCAAACAAGTTATTACCAAACCTATGTATTGGAAGGATGTTGTTGCCTCCAGTGGCCTAAACATTGCTAAATTGTTCAGCAAATAATTTGTATCTGTTTTCATGCCTCGTATTTCACTCTCACATCTTCCAGAGTTAGAAATATATGGAGTAGGCCTATGTGAAGATTTTGTTATTACCATAGATTACATCATTTGTCAATTGAAGAATCTAAAAAGTGGTGGATGTGGGCTGATAACCTTATATTTAGCTTTTTATCTCGTTTTTCTGTTCCTTATCTCCTCCCATCTTGAATTTGTTCAATTACATTCTTAGTATCGGTTGTTTCTCCGATTCTTGGAAAATTTCATATATAATGGTAAACGTAATTTGGTTTTCAACCACAGACCTATTAGTGAACTTCTGAAACTCTCATTGATACTAGAAAAGCTTGTTTAATTACATGCTCCCAATTGTTAAGACCCTTTCTAACAAGCAATTTGGTTTTACAAAAAGACGTTCTACAATGACTCAATTGTTAGTTTTCCTTGATCAGAGACTACTAGTAGTCTCTGCTTTGATCCAATTTACAATGCGTTTGATTCAGGCGAACCATCGTTTACATTATATTATGATTTCAGTAGGGCTTTTGACAAAGTGCCTTATTCGTTGTTGATTAACAAACTAACATTTTACACTTTTGATAAAAAGTTATTACTTCTCAGTTCTTCTTTCTTACTTATCTGACCATTCTTCGAGTGGTCAACGACCTCCTGAAGTTTGTACTGAATGCTTGCCATTATTATTTGCTGATGATCTTAACACTACAGCTTCGAATGTTGCTGTTTTAAACTCGGACTTTACTTTATTACAATCTTGGTGTGTCAATAATGGAAGCAATTTTAATATTTCTAGATTTCAGTTGCTTATTATCCCAACTCCGACTGGTGACTATGTCCCAGTTATACCTTCGGTCACTGCGTCATCGTATGTCAATGATCTGGGCATTACAATATCTTCCACTTTAAGCTGTTCTTTACATATCCCTTTCAATGTTACTCCCAAAACAAAGCAAACATCTATTTATAAATCCTTCATTATATCCAGCCTACAATACGGTTCTATTTCTTGGTTCTTCTCTAGCTCTGATCTGAAGCGCCTTGAGAGATTTCAGAGTCATTGCACTGATGGATGTCACAACATAGTAATTACCAAGACCGATTACACTGCTTAATTATTCCTGCAATTTTCCTTCAACTACAGTTGCTGGATCTTCTGTTTTTCAACAAATTGCTTAATGGTTCTTATGACCTAGGCTTGCAGCTGTACATGATCTCCTATATACCAAGAAAATCAAATCTTAGATCTAGCATGCCACAGCTTTTCAAGGCACAAACCAATGCGCAAGGCCAAAACGCTTCAATTTTTCTTTAGAAGAATAATTCCCTTAGACAATTTTATTCCTCTTCTTATTGACGCTATTTAGAGAACTTATCAGTTTCTGAAATTGTAAATAAAAGTCTCTAAATATAGAATATCTTATCTTATCTTATCTTATCAAAGATTAATATATATATAAGTTTTCTACTCATGTCAAAACTGAATTATAGTCTCTCTTCTGCAACTTTTTTGTTAACAAATTCAATTTGTCGAATTCTTGCACATCATTTTTGAGTTTGCTGTTATTCTACGACAATTGTCTATTTAAGAAAACGCATCATTTACTTAACATGTTTCGGCATGCCACTGCAAATGTCAATAAGTTTCCAACTATTAAATTCAAAAAATATTCATCAAATTAAAATTTTTTTAATATCGTCGGTAAATGTAGTTTGTATTAATACATGTATTCATCTTTTTTGTTTAATCTTGGTCCCATTAATTCTATATAAATTGATTCCCTGATGCTTAGTTGAAAATATCAATTGTCTTGGATAAAATTTTATATCTCAATATCTTAACACAGTTCTTTAGGGGATCGGAGATTGTCGATTGATTTTTATGTCTCTTTAATTCTTGATTGTAAATTTCTTGATGTTTTTCCAATGTATTGTGCACCACAGTTGCAAATAATTTCATTCACTACTTTGAAAGGTTTTCAATCTTGGTTTCTGTCTTTAGTCCTATTAGATGTGTTAGTTTATTTGTCTTAGGTATAAGTCCTATCTTTAAAAATGATGGAGTGATTCATTTTAGATATTTCTTTAATTTTTTAAATTCATACATAAACTCAAGAATTTTGAATATACAGGGTGTTTCAAAAGTAACTTGACTTTTAAACTAACTAAAATAATTCAACCAATCACAGAAAAGATGATGATATATTTCGACAGTTTATAACTATATAAAGGGAATTTATTTTATGCATAACTATTTTATTTTTCCAGTACTTTTTAACTTAAGACATGGATTTAGAGAGTAAACTGGAAATGTTAAAACTATACTATAAAACGGAGACAGTGCAACAGCGGCGTTACGTGCATACAACACAGCATACCACCTTCACAAAGAAATTTTTATTTTACAGCTTTCACTAACATAATAAGAAAATTTGAAAAGACAAAATCCTTGCACAATGCTGCTAAATCATGGAGACCATTGCTCCAAGAAGACCGGAAACCAATGGTAATGAGTGAGCTGAAAACTCTGCAAGATACAAATGTGCATGGCCATACAAGTTCTTCTATTGCTGCAGCTACTACAATTCGAAAGAAAAGGATTTACCGAATTCTTAATGCATGTGGTATGCGGACATACAAAATTGCCTTGCATCAAACTATCACTGAATCAAACTATCATCATCGTCTCGAATTTGCACAATGGATTTTAGCTAATGCTAATTTGCTTAATACTGTGCTTTGGTCAGATGAGGCCTATTTTTCTATGGATGGAATGGTCAACCGTCATAATTGTACCATATGGGTGTCTGAGAATCCTCGGCAAGTAATATCAGAAGGATTGCACCCTGAAAAATTATGTGTGTGGGTGTCTTTCAGTGCAAATTATGTGCTAAACCATTTTTCTTTCCGGATGCAGTAAATCAGAATAATTACACCAGTATGCTTCGTAACCATATGATTCCACAACTAAGATAGAAACGAAAAATGCAATCTGTTATTTTTTAGCATGATGGTGCGCCTCCACACTACTCCAAACAAGTCAGGGATTTCATCAGCACTCAGTTGCCAGCTGAGGGTGTTATTGGCAGAGCTTTTGGTCATGCATGGCCTCCTAGATCACCTGATCTAAGTCCACTAGACTTTTATTTGTTGTCTACTCTAAAGTCAGGAGTATATCATATATACATTCCAACCAACCTGGATAATTTAAAAAGGAGGATCATACAAGAAGTTGATTCAGTTAACATTTATGAATTACATCGAGCTGTCCAGAATATGATACCAAGATGTGAACTACTATTGAGCAGAATGGAGGACTATTTGAACATGTTTTAATATATCTGTATATCTCTTATTAGTTTGTTTACTTACATATATCATTGGTTTCATATAAATAAAAAGTTATTGTAATTTGGAAAGTCAAGCCACTTTTGACACACCCTGTACTATTATTACATAAATTTTTCTTATATCGTTAGCTAGTTTACGAACTATTGCATTAATGTCGGATTCAAAATTTAACCTCGAGTCAAAAACTACAGCAAAGTACTTGAAACATAATTATTTTTAGTGAGCTGCAAAATACAAAATTCAGTTTTATCCTCATTTATGAGTAAACTGTGCACTGTGAAACACGTACATAATTTGTTGAAATTTGATACGATAGATTCAATTGCCACATGCATTAATTTATTATTGTTGAATGTGCAGGTATCATTTAGGTATTGAACTAAGTTACAATTTGTTGTCTTGTGCATGGCGTTTACACATTTTGAAAAGAAGAGGGACCCAAGAATTGCTCCTTGAGGAGCACAACTGTTAACAGGTAGCCAATCTGAAAACTCCTTTACCCTCTGACATCGATGCTTTAAATTTCTGTTATTTTAAGTAAATCCCATGTAAGATATTTTTTATTAGTATTCTATTATTAAAAGAATTAATCATTAGATAGATTTATACCATCAATTGATAAAAATTCATTTGTGTACAATAAAGATCTCTAGTTCTCTCTAGCTTATAAAAGGGCATCAGTAGTTGAAAATATTTTCGAAATCCAAATTGAGAATTTGAAAAAATGTTTTACATATCTAAGAGTTTCGTTATTCGATCGTGTTTATTGGAGATTTGAATGAAATTGGTCGATAATTATAATTTGTGAGTAGCATGAGCAAGTTATAAATCATCCGGAAAGTAGTTACTTTTTATGCATTCGTTAAAAATAAAATATACAGGATTATCAATTGTATTTGCATTGATTTTAAATGCCCACGATGGAATTTTGGAAGGCTTGCTTGATTTATGAATTGCTTTTTAACTTTCAAAGCTTGTTGTAAAGCGGAGAGAAAATTCATTTTTGAAAAAAGTGGCTGATTTACTTTCATACTTGACTATTGCATTTTCCTAAATTAATACATTTGTTAACTAGAAATTTCATAGGTATCTAATGATTTTTGCGTTTTAATTTTGGATAGCATCAATACAGTTTGATTTTGATTTCTTACTAGTACGGATCTCATAATTTAGCTTCCACTTTGAATTTTGATTTGGTAGACGAGCGTATTCATTTCTAATGTATAAATATGTAGTATATACACTGGTACATATGAATCAATGCAAATTACAACATATATAATAAATATTATATATTTTGATGTGACACATTTGATAAATATTCAATTTTGAGTATAAATGAAAATAGGAGAAGCCATTTTATCAGCGGGTTGAACACACAATAATTCATGCCTTAAACGGTAATTTAGAAATTTATATTAATAATGAAGCCAATGAAAAAGAGTACATTTAATCAAAAAGACAATAGAATTAAAGCAATGGAATTAGAAGTTAGGAATTAAATGCACTTGTTTAAGATCCAATGGTTCTATTATTGTATTTGTAGTTGTATAAACTGAAATGTTTATAGTTAAACTATTGACTTATGAAATCAAACCTATTCCTCACCAAGCAGCGAAACTTGGCAGAACTATAGCTTATATATACCTGAGCACTAAGAACAAAAAATGGATATTCTGGAGATCTGACGTCAGCAAATTGACTTCAATGCCAAAACAATTGAAAAAATGTGTTTTAAGACATCAAAACGATAATATTTAGCAGGGTGGTGGTCCAATGATAAACTGAACAAATTGAAAAATTAATGATCCAATGTCCTCCTGACCTGATGTTCCATTTGTCTTACTAATATATTCAAAAAAATATCAGGGTTAAATTTTCCTTCAAATTAGAGGTTCAAGACTTTCTCTCAAGGGGGCTGCTTCTACAGAATTCCCACCCGGTCAAGATAGTGTTAAAGACAACCTTACAAAATTTTCTACACTAATGATTAAATGATTGAGATTCCACGGATCATTGAACATTGTTGAAACGATATCTCAATAATGACTTTTGATTTTTTTAATAACGTGTTAATGAACGAATTGTTGATCATATATTATTTCTAAGTAGAGAATTTACAATCATCATATTAAACGTTATTAATGCACCATTAAACAAATGCAACCTGAATATTAATAAAAATGTTTTTATTGAAGAAACAGAGGACCTGCTGATATGTTTATCACTGTTATTCATTGCCTGGAGTTTTAACTCATACGAATAACTATTTACACAAACTTCCTGAGAAATCAACTATGTACAATATACACTTTACAAATTGTTTAAGAATTTACTACAAAATGGAAAGTACAAAACTACAAAAAACACATTGCAGCAGACTCGCGACTGCTGAGCAATAACGCTTCGCCCTGAGGACACCACTGCACCTTCCCTGCTTCAAATGCAATTTCTGCTGGCATCTCAACAACAGTTGCACCTTTCTGTGACCAAAAAAATATACATGAAGAACGGGTGGCTATTGCTAGACGAGGACTAACAGGGTCCCATTGAATGTCACTCACAGGCTGCTTTTGGATGAGACAACATTCAAGAGAAAACGTTTGCATAGACCAGATCCACACAGTAGTCGGCATATTATCGTTGCGGCTAAAAATTAAATACTATAAAAAATTACAATTTTGATTTTTGGGTAAGAAAATGTTTGTGAAAATAATAGTCAACACCTGTTTTTTTTACTCTACAATTTATATTGAAACAATTAATTTTTGTATGATATGATACATTTAGATTATTTTGTTAGATATTTAATAAACAGTTTTTCTACATTCTACTAATAACTACGAAGAAAAATGTTCACCATAAATAAAAATTCCAAAGAATTGATAAAGTAATTTTTCTAGAATTTTATTGAAAAATTCATTTAAAATTTGAATGTGGTTGTCTGAAGCCTCTTATGATTTTATCTTTATTTGCGAAGCAATTATTAGATTAATTAAATATCAGTTGCGTTTATACGGTAAGTTTTCCCTGATATTGTTTTTGTGTTTACTAAGTCAAATTTTTTATGTACTGCTGCCAACATAAAAAAGATACAACTGGGAGTTACTAGGTGCAAAAGCGGGAAATTTGCAATAAAAATGGAAAACTACAAAATTTCTTAACCCTCAGATGATAATTGGACCCAAGAGTCAATTCTTAAACGTCTTGCCAATTAACTAATATAATGAATTTGTTCAAGCTCATAGAAAAATTATAATTAAGAATAATTGAAGAAATGTACTAAAATTTTGACAATTGAAAGAAGTTTTGGCAGTATAAATATGTGCTTTTTTTAATGTTCATTTGAGGGCTAATAAACAAAGGATTATTAAATTCCTTTCATATTACATGTATTACTACTAGATATTAAAGTATGACTTCACTCTACAAAAACCTGCACTAGGCTATTAAATCACTGTTGGTTTCAAGATACCTCTAATTTTACACTACTAAAAAAAGTAATCAAAATTAACAAGAAAAACAAAATCAACAAAAATATTTTTACGGTTTTTGTAATATATATTTTTGTACTACCATTCCCGATTTATATAAATAAACAGCTCATTAAAATTTAAATGAAGTTGCTTAACACTATGCATAGTAGGCTAAAAATATATTTTCCAGATTGGGGATAACTGAATATCAATGATGCGAGGTTAATAAATATAACGGTCAATTATCTCAAAAACATGATTTCTATTGATGGAAAAAAATATAAAACATTTTTGAAAAAAAAAGTTTACAAGGAAAGTAAAACAAGTTTTAGTATTTACATTTATTCCCTTCACATTGTAATACTTCAATACATATATTTTGCATAGAATCAATTAAATTTTCGAGAAGGTCTTAGTATTGCATTCCAATACTGTTTATTTGCAAAATTGTAATGATACTTTATCTTTAAACTGACATTCTATTGATAAACCTTTCTTGAGAGAATTCCCCATAGATTCTCAATAGGATTTAAGAAGTCAGGAGACTGAGCAGGACAGTCCAAAACTTCAATATTATTTGAGTTAAATCACTGTTTTGTGAATCTAGAAGGGATTAGCTGCATTACCTTGTTGAAAAATTGTTATGTACATCTCTCAAAAACTGTCTTCTAATACACTAACGTATCGAGCAGAGTTCTGTTTTCCCTCCATTATCACTCAGCTTTCCCTAACACTAAAGATCCTTCTCCAAATGGTCTTTTTGAGATTCATCAACCCCAATAAAATTAAACTTTTTCTCGTTTGAGAATATTACCTTTTTTCAATTTTCATTAGTTTACGCAACTTTTTGTGTTGATCAGTGAAAGCAGGCGCTGTCTTTCTGCTACAATAAACAAAATTCGGAGATGCATGCGAAAGTTATCGAACTCTTCTTGCTGTTACTGGGAGATTTTGGGCTTGCTGAAAGGAGTTTAGTCGTGATTATAACATTTTTTAATGTAAAAGTGAGTTGTTGTCAGTAAAAATGTCAAATTATTTCATACTATGTTACTGTAAAAAAAAGCCATATTGACGAAATTTAAAAACTGTCTTATAATATTTTCCACACTTGAAAACATATTTTTTTACGATAACTATTTTTATCTTAAATTATTATAAATATTGATTCTCATACCTTCAAAATATATGAATTAATTTTTTTAAAAAGTAATAAAATTATTAATTAAGCGGGTGTTTTATATTAACTTCCACCACTTAAGAAAATACAAAAATTTGAGGAGCAATTAGCAATTTGGCTGAAACTTTATAAATATGTTAACGCGCCATTATCATAAGATTAGTAATGCAAAATACAAATAAACGGTGAATTATATAGCAGTCTAGAAAACGGATTTGTTTAGGTGGGACACAACCAAGCCTCAAAGTGGTAAAATAGAGAAACCTATAAGAGATTCCTAATTTGCGTTTTTGAACTAAGTTTTCCCTTACATAACCGAAAGACAGAAGGAAAAACTTCGTTCACAATCGCTTTAAAAAAATCAAAAAAAATTTAGTTTCATATTTCCAAAAAAATTAGTTTTATGAAAAAGTGGAAATCATGTGTAATTGTGGCTTATAACACGTCTAATTCTCCAAGATGATATGGATTTCGTCCCTCTGTACACAATGTGACAAATCATTTGTAATTAAAAACGAAGATGACAAATTTCATATAAAGAAATAAATTTACCTAGCTAAATAGAAACCATCCGAAGAAAATGCTAAAAGACCTGGACCTATTTTGGGATTCGGTTTTTCTGGATCTGGCAGTTGATTAACTAATGTGATTGACTTCTTATCGGAGATTTGATAGATAACTTTAACTGGATCTGGTGGCTGTATTTTCCAAGGAGCCGGTTCAGACACATCCTTCAACGGTGGAATAGACTTCTAAAAAATGGCAATATTTACATCAGGGACAACTATGTATTTTACAACCATAAAATTTTATATACAGGTGCGTGCGCTAAATTCTCAAAATTTATATTAACTCATAAAATATCTATGATAACCAAATTTGCGTGAGATAAATTGCCAAATTCTCAAAGGCCAAAAAATAATCACATTTTAGTCAATTTCAATTAAACAATGAGTTCAGAGTAGCACGTCAGAGCTACCATCATCAGTTGACTTCCCGCCGGACGTAGCAATTTCTGATTTCCATGGGATTCCATTGCGAATTCTATACAACACCCAACGTTGCTGGTGATCAACATTTCATCTTCCAACAGGATGGAACTCCATCCCACACAGCAATCAGCACTCAGATGTGGTTAAAGGATAATGTGCTTGAGCCTTGGGAAAAGTATGTTTGGCTACCAAGTTCACCAGATTGCAACCCAATTGAATACGAAATCAATAAGCCTGCCATGAAGATATCGAGTCCTTGAAGTTAAAAAGCCTCACAAATATTGACCAATCTTGGAAAAGATGTTAGGGTAAAATCTTGTGAGAGTTATCGGCTGTAATAGAAAATGAAGGCAGTATTTTTAAAAAAAATGAAATTAATAAACATATTTATGCAACTTTTTCACATTTTGTTATTTCGGTTGCATTACATTTTTTGTTGTGATTGCTTTTATGTGCTATGTGGTATAAATTTGTCAATTCAT
Organism: Hofstenia miamia; assembly: GCA_900660155.1. Lineage (NCBI taxonomy): Eukaryota > Metazoa > Xenacoelomorpha > Acoela > Hofsteniidae > Hofstenia > Hofstenia miamia. The sequence goes on along the minus strand of CABFPE010000209.1, from coordinate 246,018 downwards.
TGCACGCACCCTATATATATATATATATATA
>CABFPE010000209.1:192585-208060 GCA_900660155.1 Hofstenia miamia | reverse complement strand
TTATTATATTATTATTATTATTATTATTATTATCATCATCATTATTGTTGTTTTTATTATTATTAATATTGCTACTAATTGCCACTAACGTTCAGTATTTCGTTGCATCGTTTGGGTGATGTTCAACGCAATGTCTGATGTGATAATGAATAATGTTCACATTTACTTCAATTTATTACGTTGATTGTTAATATAAAGAGCATAAAAATAATGGAGAATATGTAAAAATTACAAATTTTGGTTAAATATTGCCCTTTCCGTTATCGAATCCAATGATTTTACAAATTCCATTTCGCTAGCGTTTTTAAGCAGCAAATGCCCAACACTTGTTTATATTACTGCTGTTGGTCCGTGGTAATTCAATTGCCCTTGGGCTGTCATTTTTTTATGAAGGCTTGTGGTGCCCTGATTTTTCTTGTATGCATTGTGATATACTTACTAAATATTGCACTAATTTTTTGGATTTTTTCTAGTATATCGAATACGATATATAAAAAAGCGTACGTCGAACCATGTGACAACCGTATGTAAAAAGGCGCTTAATTCATATGTTACATTTACGCGTATTTTGTTCAAATAACACGCGTTACATTTTTTAATAAAAATTTTACAAGAAATTGCTTGTAATGGCTTTTCAATTTTTTATCCGTTTACAAATGATGAGCTAATAAAATATCCAAAATACGGAAACTCCAATATAAATGTCTCTTCTTTCATTGGCTCTAACTTGCACATTTCAGCCCTATTTTTATTGGGAGTGTAAAATTGCACCCCTAATCACATATCACACAAAATGTCAAAATTGTGATTAGCTGAAGGCTCATAGCACGAACTTTAGAATTTTCCATTCGTTAAATAAATTTGGTTTCAATATCTTTGATCGGCTAACTATATGTAACTTTTTGCCCATTCGTTTCCAATTGGAGTATGCTGACCTAGTATTGCTCAATTAAATTGTTACCTACAGAGGTTAGTTTCCCAATCTGGAGCTTGGTTTCTTTGCGATATCCTACCATTTACCCTATTAGAAGGCTAATTAAGCCAATGTTTGAGATCAAGCTAACTGGTACTTTCTACCTGTTGTACGAGAAGTCCGATATTTTAATTTTCTTACCCCAACTCATTTTAAGCGCTTGCTTAAAAATTTCATATTTACTTATTTTTGTGATAAGCGTAGGTCTACCATTTTATAGTTTTAGGCAAATAATTCGTCTATGTAAAGTTTATAGATTGCCTTATAAGCAATAAAGTCTTTTTCTTCCTCTCACTCTTTTCCAAAAAATGATTCGGTTTTTGTTTCAATTTGGATAGCACAGGTGGAACAGTTCTTGTGCAATACAATTTTTATCACAGGTTCAAAAAATGAGACAAAGTTACATTGATTCATTCTATCAGCACACTATTATTAGAAATTGCATATTTTGCTGCCCTTGTGTTGAAAAATGCTGACGCCAGCAAAAATTTTTGACAATGTGCAATAATAATAAAAGTAATTAGTGGTCTATGTTAAGAGGAGTTACCTGCCAAATATCAAGGCCATTGAGTCATTAAGGAAAATAAGTTGGGGTGCAGTTTTGTGCCTCTCCAATAAATGTATGTAGAAAAGCCCAATAAAATGAAGTTAGGGGTGGGTTAGGCTAGTTTGCGTATTGAAAAAATCGTTGCGGTTGAAAAAAAATTATTTTTAATAAAAATTAGCAATGCTTTCACCTACATCAACCACATGAATATTTTAATCTAAATTTTCGTAAGTACTGTAGAGCGCATTGACAATTGATGTGGCTTGGAACAAAACGCTGTGTAGCTTAAAGTAACAGTATGCATATTGAGGTTTAAAGTAAGTATAGATATTTTAATTGTCATTCATTATAACATAGTTCATTAAATGAATATTTAATGGTTCTGTGTTTACTGAATTCACAAAATAAACGTTCATACCTAGCTTTGATTCCCTTTCATGTAGATTAAAATTAAAATTTCTTGTTATTGAAGTACTATGTGCATTTTGCAAACTAATATTATCATACAATTTTCTTATTTTTACATTTATTTGAATGATAATCATTGAATGAACCAAATATAAACTATTTGTCAATTGATGTTATATGCTATAACAAAATATCTGCAAAACAGTATCAGTTGCCCATAAAGTTTAAAATCAACCAAAAATGAGTCTATAATTTTGAAACATCCGTAATTTCCATAGTAATTTTTATTTTCTGATAATTGTTTCCATGCACATAGTGTGATTCGTTTTTATTGTGCCCGACTCATTTTATTCTGCAAAAGAATTCAAGTGTTTGTATAGTTTATATGTAAAACTAAAATAGTTATTCTACTATCATTCCATTGCAACATGTAATCATTCCGTTACGATTACTTATTTCTCATTCCTGAAACCTCGACTTTTTATAGTTTTCAAGGCTTAAGATTAAACTCATTCTTCAGTATTTGCCGGATAATTCTGTGACTTATATTTCACGTGCACATTTTCTCCTGAAGTCGCTACTATTTTGAGATACCCGCTTCGCGAAGATTTTCTGATTCCTGCATGTGTTGATTGTACTCTCACGGTTATGCCTGGCTATTTGAATCGTTTGAATGGTGGCACGAGAAGCTCTATATCGAGAAAAATTTAGTGCTCGTGCAATTTCGTAGTTTCCTTTTCCACACTAGTGTTGAAATTTCAAATAACTAACTCCCAATTTAATTTTCAGAAAGCTGACAAATCAATGTTGTATACAGAATGTTTGCCGTCCCTGTATATCTTGGATTCGGAATACATTGTCTATATTCAAATTCGAATTTCAAAAGCCCTGCTTTGTTGCATGGGCCTCAAGGTAAGATACAATTCATGACCAAATTTCTGGTTCCAATGGACTTCATGATGAAGCTATTCAATTTAAACATACTTTTCATTGCATAAGCTCATGTTGTTGTTAATGAAAAGTCGCAGTCAGTGTATCTAGTTGCTAACTTAAAATGAATTAAAATATTCTGTCGAATTTTCACTAATTGTGTTTTCACGTGCACGAGTTTCAATTGAATTTTTTTTAATTATTGGTATTTTATATATTGAATGGTGAGAAAATTAACTTGAGAAAAATTCGAAAATTGTTAAAAATCTTCGGGTAAATTATAAATTATGCATAATATAGTGTAGATTAAATACAATTAATATTATTGCGAAAATTACTCCCAATGTTTTGGATGTTGGCATGCACTTTGACACGAGACATAAGACACATCAAAATCATTTGAAAGTACTCTACTTGGGTGGTAAAATGTCTCGTGTTTTCAGTAGTTAGACGTGATATTGTATTATTGAAAACAAGACATGCATGTCTGATGTCAGTTATAATCAGAGTATGAGCCAATAAGGCATAACGGGCCCGTCACAAAAAGCCCCATTAACCGCAATACATTTAGAGGCGTATTGATTTTATCAAATGTCGCGTTAGTTTGAAGGAGTACTTCCCAATAACGAGTAATTTTAGCGTGGATAAAAAAGCCGTGTCGAATTGACACGGCTGGTATATTGGCTTATTGAAATGCTGTATACTCTATTTCGCTTGTACGCTGATTGCATATTTGCTTTTCAATTTATGCTGGCCAAATGTACTAGTAGATAGTATAGACAGACAGCCAGAGTAATTATCGCGAGGGCAGTGATGTTGAAGCTGTGTGTACTGTAATAGTCAGAGCAGAGAAATTTTGATCAAGCTTTCCTTATTCGGCTAATAAACTATTCAATGTCAATAAAATTATGTTGTGAAAATTTGTATTTCTAAAAGCTACTAGAAAATTTTCCATAATTATTTCTAGAGGTCGAGTTAGGGCTTTGTAATCCAGGTCTTATTCAATTTTGTCTGTTAATAGCTCTAAGATATTTAGCTTAAATAAATTTTTATTACATTTATTTTATAGACTACTGTTACAATTGAAAAGAAGTTAGACAATATTAGTTCAAAAAGCTTTATTACAAAATGACAATGATAGGATACGTTTTGGTAGTTCTAGGATTACGCGAATGCGAAGCAGAAACTAAACAGCATTACATACATTCAGCTTAGTGGTTTCTTGATTCATATTGAGATATCCGTAGCAGTGATCAAATATAGGCTTATATATTTGGCATAATTTATGCACAATCTCTTCAAAATATTGAAATTTGTATTATGCTAAAATATTTAGTTTTTTATACATTGTTATAAGAGAGCGATTGTTAAGTAAATACTAAAAATATGAAATATCCGTTAAATTTCATTAAAAAGATGTACTAATATCAATTGTTTGTTTACAAAGTCGAACATGAAGTTTTTAAGCCTTTAGGCAATAAATAGAATAACTGCAAAAAGGAGAATATTTTTATGTGTCAGAGAAATAATCTTCAAGATAATAATAATAATAATGAAAAAACTTTATTAAGCCGATTTAGGCAAAACATTACAAGAAAAATTACGTAGGAGCAGATGGATAACTAGGCAAAGCAAGAGAAGGAATCAGTGGAGAGGAAAGACATTAGGGATGTACTGCAAGGGGGTGCAAGGAAAATCAATAGTCAGGAAAAATTAGCCGCTGCACAGGCACGATTAAAACACGAATGAAGGGTGCGATGTTGCTTCGGACGACAAACAGAGAACGTGAGAACACCGGTTAGAGCGGTACAGTAGGAATTCAAGAACGTTATAAAATCTAATGGATCAATGTCTAGCATGCGAGTCAATGATTGACTGGACAGGAGCGACAGCGTGGGGGTGGGGAGTTTTCAAATCAATTTGAAAGCACTCTTTTGAAACCGTTGTATGAAGTGAATGAGACGAGAGGGATGCGCAGAGAAGAATGCACGATGGAAGGACTAGAGCAACGAGAGTTTCACAGCAGTCGAGGTATTGAAGAAAACATTATAAAAAAGGGAAAAGAGCGAGGACGTAGCTTTGCGGAGATATCGCACTAAAGTTTAACTCTTTGCAAAGCGGCTATTGGTTTTGGAAATTGGCTCTTTGTGGAGGAATTGCAATCCGCTTGCTCTTTTTGCATGTTGAAGATGAAATTGTTCGTCTACCTGTTTTCACTCTTATAAGTATTTTTGCCATACTTTCTATGCAGTCGGCATATTGCATTTATTGTTAATTAATATTTTTTGAATGTGATTATTTTAAGTACATGAATTTGTAGACACTAGCGATATGAGAAAATACTTTTTGCTTTTTAAGAAATCCTGATGTAGTTATTTGATCATGTAGAAAAATACCTTCCATGAATCTGTTATTATAATTGACATTAGCACTTTGATAGATGTCCTCTTTGTTTGGCAGATGTTTTGAATCTTTTGTAAGTCATAGTGGGTTCCCTTCCAATTGAAGCTGATATCAAAATATCCGATTTGTTATCCATCCATTTGGTATTTGATACGCCGTCTGAAACAACTCAGTGTATTGATGCACTTCCGGTTAACAAATTGGTCAGTCAATTACCGTGCAAAATATAAAAGGTGCGGCTTGTGTCATTTTTGCAAAAATTTGAACGTGGATCTGCTTGTATCTTTAATTTTTTGATAATCACGATGTGAATCCGGTTGAGTTATGTCAAATATTGTACACCTACTTCCATCTCTGGTTCAAATTTATGTTATGCTTATAAAACATTATTTTATTACAAACTATTACAATAATCTAACAAAATATATGAAAGCAATACGTGATTGCTGCCAAATCAAATGACAAACCATGAAATGAAAAGCTAAATTTTTTGAAAATTAGGTACACAACTGACTGGAATACGTTTTTGTGATTTTCGGAATGCTCTTTGTAGTGCTCATATGCAGCTATTCCAGGTTAAAAAATATTTTCAAAACGCAGCTCATTAGTCAGGAACATGATGTAGAATATGAATTTTTCGAATGATTGAGAGCAAAATTCGCGAATTGAAATTGACAATATATATATATATATATATATATGCATTTATATAATTTATATAACATATATATATATATATATATATATATAATATATATAATGTTACACAAATTTATAATGTTCCGTAAAAATATTCCATTAAATAGCAAAAATCAATTAACTTCAAAAACTTGCGGAATTTCCAATATCACATCCCAGGTTGTAATCAAGTTTCTGAACACCATTCATAAAATATTTTTGTGATTAGTCAATGTTCTCACATAATGATTAGTTTTTTCATTATGAATTTGATGTTGATTTTTTATCTGAAATTTAAGTTTTCTCCCCTTTCCTTGTTTAGACGCTCACCGAAATAAGCATTATTAGTGGGTTGTTTGATAAAATATTATTTTTAAAGTTTTACCAGATAAGTTCATTAAAATTTACTGTGCAAATCTTGTATCTTAAATTGAAATTGGCAGTTAGATTTCGTAAAAATATAATACCCATTTTTTTCACTGTAGTGAAAAATTTCACATTTAATTCCTTCTCAAGTCTATCGCTGAATTCGGAATGCTCTCTATAGTTGTACACTTTGCACTCCTGTTTGCGTTTGTAGTTAATATTTTTCCCATAATTATAATTTCAGCTATGTTGTAAATCTCAATATTTTTTTACAATTCAAATATTACTATTTTTATTTAATTAAACTTTGCCATTAAAAGGAAATACGTTTTCTAATTTACACAACCAACCGAAATCAATCGCTGACTTGAAAAACATTTTTCTAAGATAGGAGTATGGCGCTTATTTAATATTTTTAAGGTGTTTTTGTTTCCTGCAATTTAGTTCCTGAATTAGTCATTCTAAGTTCAGTTCAATGCTCTTTACTTGCTATATCGCTGTATGAAATCAATTAAAAGAGGTCTTAAAATATTCATCGACATTTTTAGTTCATTTTAAACTGCCTGTTGATATTTATAGTGAACGAATGCGAAGATTATTCGCGCCCACGTTCTTCTCGCAGCTAAAATTAACTGCCATTCGCAGAGACTATTTCTCTTAATATTTTATTTTATACATTTACGCAGCTTTACATAATCGCTTTTGGTTAGAAACCAACTCTACTAAAGCAATTATTTTGTAAACACTCTCGATAAATGGTGGTTTACCTGTACACAATAGGTCTTTTCAATACTTGATTTTCGAAACAACTCCCTGCCTAATTGATATTCAAGTTCATTTATGGTTTTATTGTGTGCGAAATCGGTGCGTTAGTTTCCATTATACTCGCTTTCTAAACGCCTTTTAGAATTAACAATGTTTGTCATTGAGTTAACCGACGCACTCTTTTCTAATCGTTTTACATTCCTAAATAATTCATGTTGTTGATTCCATGATGAAGGTTTTGAGAAAATTTGTACTTGTTAAAAACAACTTTCACTGGTAAACTAACTCAGATTTATTCCATTCTCCTTCCTTAATTCAAAAAATAAACAATATCATAATTTTTATCGTTTATACGATGCTGTTTTCATATTTTTTATGTAGCGTTGAACTTGTATGATTATTTTGGTTTATTTTTTCCTATCTAGTCATTCAATCACTGTTTTGATCGCATATTACTTACAAGAACATCATCAAATAAAAAAGTCTGTATAATTTTCTTCTGGCGTAAGCATGCATTTCACTACCAACTATGGTGTTCTAAATTGAAGAATTCGGAATCGATCTAAACCATTTCAACAAAGACCTACATTCATTTTAATAGATCATTGATTTTATATTTATTTTACTTCGAAGATGTCAGCAAGTTTGGAAAATTGTTGTGAAAATTATATACATGTTTACTAATTATTGCATAAATCTTAATCTTAGATATATACCTTGTACAATTGTTAGTCGTTGTAGATACGTTATTTCATCACTTCCCTAACTGTAGCCTTAAAATGGTTCTAATACCCTATAAAAAACATTCGGTGCAAGGAATCAAGTTTTTCAGGAAGTGTATAAACCTAAATTACACGCGGTTAATAAACCAGAAGGTCCCAATCACATTTTCTTAATTTTTAGATACATATATATATTAGGGAGTAATTTTACCATATTCTCACTAAAAACGTTTGCTGTAATGCTTATTAATGTTCGTATAGTAGTTGGTAAAATAGTTTATGATGTTTAGTTCATTAGTTGCTATATTTTTCGCGCTTTTTTATAATTGGAATTTTTGCTTGCAAAAGTATACTAATACATAAATGTTTTACACTTCATTTTAATTGTTTTAGTAGCGGAATGATAAGGAATCAAAGTTGTAAATATCACAATCTTTTCGATTGGTTGCTTTAAAATTGATTTCTGTGAATTTCATTCTACGCAGTTTACATAAAAGGAATGCATGTAAAGTTAAATGCAAGGCCTGTTGACTGCTAATTACTGAAAATATATTGATGAGGGACGGGATTTCTATAATTACCTTTTAATAAATATAATTCTTTCAACTGCCTAGAATCAATTATCATCGCATTCAACCAATACACCAATTCAAATTATTTTTCTGTTTTATAGAGCATTGCAGACTCTATGTGGTTGTACTGGTACTGGTGATAAACTACATGAAGTAATCGTTTGCAAAGCGAACACATGACCATAAGCATATACATTAGGTAATGTTTTTGATTCATTAAGATGCACTAATGCATTTTTTATAACAAAGTATTCCTTTTACCTCACAATTAAAGTGAAAAAAACTTTAACCCTATATGGACCAATTTATTTTGCATCTGGTTTTATGCAGTTTTTCTATAAATTAAGGTTAATGGTGTTTTTCTTTAGTAATTAATGTAAAAATATATTAATTTTTATTCTATGCACTCGTCTTATGTAGCCACGGTTGTGTCTCGTTCATTTAATAACCACATGTGAAAAAAACATTCTGATTATATTTATAACATCAATGTTTTTCTAATGTCGCTGAGGAACGCATTTCGTCCATATAGGGTTAAAGGACAAGAGATAATGTTTACAAATGTGTAATATGCAATAACTATAAACATTTAGTTACATGTTTCATTTGAATATTTCAATTTTTTGCAAACACGTTGTTCGTACATCCTTTCTAATCGTTTTGAATTAGCATATTGCAACCTGAAAATAGATATATAAGGATATTTGAAATGTCAAAAGAACAAACAAAATTTGAAAATTTTGAAATTTGGTTAATGGAAAGGATTATCTATCTGCAATTAACCATTACATTCGCTAATTTCAAAAGCAATTAGGTTACATAAAAAGAGATCGTTTACACAATTATAATTCACTTCTTTACTATCAGGCAAATGATAGGAAAACGGCCTCGTATTCAGAAAAAGTAATTTCGAGTCGCCAGTTTTTGAGAAATTTATCTCTGATTTAAAAAAGCATGTGCATTTAGTCTTTATAGCATTGAAATCACCTGCTATTTGTGAATGTCCCAGATGTTAAAGTTTAAAAATGCAATAAGCAATTTACAGTAAGTGTCCGTTTACAAGCAGCTGTCAGCAAAACTATAAAATCTAATTTTAATTTACAACAGTATACAGGCGATTCCATTAAATTGCTATCCTCGTATTTAACAATGTCATTACTCATCTAATCTCTTCGCATCCTACTATTTAATAATTAAACTTTCCCATCGTAAACAAAGTTTTCGTTGACAAGAATGAAGAATAGGTTTAAATTACCATCGTAGAAACTGTTTTAGCACACACTTTTTTCTAAAACAGAATAAGCTTTTTTCCAAAATTCGCTTGTATGTTATTTGGTCATTTAATTCACCAATGAATTATAATTTGTTAGGAAATACACTTTGCGATCGCTATTGTTATATTTCTTCGACAAGTGTATACCCCATTACCAACCCATAACACGGCTGTACTCCTAAATATTTGGCCGGGTCTCTAAATTTGAGCATTGTATTTTTATGTTATATTTTGACCAAATTTAATTTCTCAACAAATACAATCCAACATCCCCCATAAATGGAATTGATGCAAAATGTGCGCTTTTTAGCAATAATTTTACATTTCACTAGAATTGGTAGAGTAACCTAAATTCAGTAATCAATTTGATTTTCTTGAGTACACATTGCACTTATATGTATTTTTTAACTTATTACAGATATAAAAATTATAGTTTCAACGATCACAAAAAGTATATTTTATGCTTATCTAAATCAAGTGATGCATTTGGTTTTTATGATGCCCCATTTGTGAGATAATGGCATGATCTATGGTTAAAATTGAGCACATCTCAAAAAGTTTAGAATTTTAAATAATGAATGATTCGTAAGCCTTGAATATAATTCCAACCAGCATTGGTATGTAACTGCACATTTATCCTATAATGTAATTGTGGTGTATCTGAGCAAGTAGATGGGTGGAAAAATTTCCGAATCTGTCTTCTTCGAAAAGGGTCACCATTTTACCAATACAAGAAAGACTTAAAAAATTGCATTATTTGTTGCAAAAACCGAAGCAAAAATTACTGCTCAAAATGCGATATATCTTTTCCATCTTCCATTCTTGCTAAAGCGAAATATTTACTTTTTCTATGTTGATTGCAGGGTTGCAATATTTTTGATTTGTTGGGAGAGTATATATTTCAATACCATACTATATCTTGAATTGAGTTGATTAGAAAATTTGAGTATTAGTTTAACTTTTTGTTCATACTTTCGCCAATATTCTTCAAACGGGATGTCTTTCCACACAAATACGAGATTTGTTTAAAAATTATATTGTTTGTATAACATTGTATAACCAGAATCACTACTAAAATAGTACAAACGTCTTAGCCTAAGAATGATGGCAGATATTGGGTTAATTTGCATAGTATCTTACCAGTAATCATTGTATTTGCCTCTATAATTACTACTAAAGAAGCAATCATACTGCAAAAATTCCGGTCTGAAGATAAAAATTTACAGCTCACCAGTCACACTATTATATTTTTAATTCATCCTATGTATGTGCATGTAATTTTCATTACATTACAAAATACAAGGTGACCCAAAAAGTCTACTATTTTCATTTGTAACTACTCTTCACGTAAACTGATATTTTCTTCTTTCAGATGAAATTTAAAGAAGCATATTAGATCGTACTGCAATACAAGATCAAGATCGCTGAGCTTTACTTTGCTACTAATTTAGTAGTTTTCTCTCAGCGAGCTTTTCGAAGATGTACTGTCCTACTGTAAGTATTATCAGGCCTCTTAGATAAATTCAGAAACATTGGTCTATCTTTTTGAAGACGAACGTTTATTATAGCCATTAAAAGAAAGAAAACATTAATGTTGAAACAGACATTCCAGCAGGATGGGACACTACGCTTGATTATGTGAATCAACATTCGCGGATGACAGACTTTTTCGAGCCGTACAAGCAATTCATGGCTTCCGCACTCACCAGATTTGAACCCTGTTTGGTGATTAATTTTGAGGGTACTTAAAAGTCTGTACAGATAATCTCAGAACTAAAGAAATTTGATGCTGTTTTTTTAAACAAATTCTATTTCTTTGTACGATATGATAAACAAATTTCTATCTTAATCAGTTCATTTCTTATGGGCTACTCTGTTTGTATTTTATTGTGTCTAACTACAAGATGCAATTGTGAGCACATACATTGAAATCTCGATATAGCGTACATCGATATAACGTAAAAATTTTATTGCGTAATAACAATCATGTCGGATTCCCTTTAGAAATGATTCAACATAGCGCAGCTCGTTATGACGTAATACTCGTTATAACGCACAATTGGCTGAGAAAATGTCCGCCATTTTCATAGAATGTTGCCTTTTACGACGCACTAATTTGATATTCGTGAGCATAATTCCATTATCACACATCACTATAATGTTCAATAGAAAAACATATTGTTTCTGCACAATTAAGTTGAAACAAGAAGTCATTACAAAATATAAATATTAATCTGGTGCGAAAACTAAAATGTTTTGAAAACACAGTGTTCATTAGACGATGTTCATGTAGAAGATTCGTTATATGATGATGATTTGAAAAAAAACTATAATGAATTTTACCATTTGATGGCAATCATGATGAACGGGAAGTATCTGTGTCCAAAAAAGAAGCATATGAGTACAATTACTTGAAGAGGTTTTGTATTGCCGATATCCATAATCGTGTTTCAGATTTTAATGAAAGTTCTCTTAAACATATTTGATTCAACTGTTTTAATTCGATATGACGGGAACATCTATATAACGTTGCCATATTCCTGCAAATACCGGATTTGACAGTAATTATATCTATTCCAACCCTACAATTAATTATTGGTCTATCCTAGTAAAATTATAAAAATTCATGTGCAAACTTAGTGAAGCAATACATCTGAATTTGAATCCCCTCCATTTAGCCCAGATTTGTCAACGAGTCGAAATTTTTAAGCTCGGCTCGCCACATAAAGTCGTTCAATGAGGCTCGTTATAGCTCGATATTTTTTCCAAAAAAATAGATTTCTCAGAAATTTTTAAATATCTCTTCCTATTATTTAATAAACATATTAAAATGAGATTACAAAGAAGGTATATTGAATAAAAAATTGCATAAGCAAATTAAAAAGCAGAACTATAAATTGGTTTGGTTTAATGAAGGCTCGTTTAAGGACTCGTTGCATATCAAATGCTCTGTACAGGCTCGGCTCGTTGACAAGTCTGATTTAGCCGCTTTTTATATATGAATTTTCGGCTTAGATTCACTTTGTTGAACATTATCAGTAAATTTTGTTTTATTTCCATTGATATTTAAAGTAGAGATAGAAATTGTCGTTGGATGGGCATATGAGTAATGATAGCGATCGTTCATTTATACAGTATATGATTTGAGAGTTGAATTTGGGGAACGGATAGTTGAAATACGTAAAGTGCAAGTATAAAATGTTTGCTACTAGAACAGCTTCGTGATAATGTTTTGACAATATGGAAAATTATAAAAAAAATGTGCATCAGTTTTGGACGATTTGTGTGCTGATGCTAAACGCATGTTCACAAAGCTCATTCGTTCATTTGATTTGGGTGCACGAAAACGAAATCTTTTTGGCAGGGTATCACTACTACTTAGTAATGTTTGATTCTATGCCATAATGTATGTCAGGTATGATGTAATGAAATTTCGTTTTTTGTAGTTTAAGTTAAATTTTCCAGGAATGCAGATTGGGATGTTGTTTTTGTAGTAGCAATATGTTGTCTTAAGGCGGAGTTCTATAGTAAGATTGTATACTATATTTCACGAACGGCGCATAGCGTTTAATTAGTACGCGATCTCAATTAGCGCTGTTTCATGTCAAACTCGATATCGTTAAATGTTTATCAAGCACTCGCGTGCACATTGTTCAATTCTTGGCCACTGTGTAGATTGTGTGTATACAATTGTTTCTATTGATTTTGTCATTTTAGGCAGAGGACTGTTTGCTTATATTATCTAATAAATTGATTGTTTAATCAAACACCCATACTCTGTTATTCTCTATTCTATGCATTCTTATTTATACGTATCGTGCAAGGTATGATTTCTTCGTATTCAACCATTTTATAAAGTCAATGCCCTTTTCAATATTTGAACATGGTTAGCGCAATGTGTTGCAAGCAATTATTTTTCGCACTCTATTTATACAATCAAACCTGTGTTATATTCCCCTCAGTCAGTATTTTCCCATTTATTCCGCAACAGATTTCTATACTTTATTTATTGATTTATACTTTCTAGTCGATTTAAATGATGCATCCAGTTAACAATTTTACACACTGCGCAGCACTTTATCACCATTATAACGCAATGGCCTACAAAATTTAAACTTTATATATCCAATTTACTTTTGAGCATCTCCTTGGGAAAGGTTTAGCCATTTAAAATGTGAAGAAAAATTGTAATAATATAATTGATTTTGATCTTCCTGATTCCCAGGAAATCAGGATTTTGGCCCTTAGTTGATTTTTGTAAGATTTGAGTTTGCACATTCATTTAGCATTTATCGTGGTGTTGAAATGTTGTTTTTATGTAAGATTTAGTGTGCATATCATTTCTTTTTTTAGCAATCCATTAACATTATTAATATTGCTAATTCCAGAAACAGAAATAAATATTTCTCTGAGTTGTTAAACATTCTATCTTTAGATTATTAAATTTGAAAACTTGTTGAGCATTCAACCTGTTTTCTGTCCCAAAATTATTTGAGGTCACTAAATATCTCAATTTATATTATTTATATTTAATGACAGTTAGCATATTGCAAAAGCGATATCCCTCATTGACTGAAATTATGTTCAAATAATGTATATTTTAAATGCTAAGAATTTCGTGCACGTTTAAATTTTCCTGACATTATTGAACCCTTTTTGTCCACTGTATTGGCCTACCTGTGTACACTTTTGTAATGAATGTCGTAGTTACGATTACCAAATGCTTGATATTTGCAACATTCTGTTACACTACCAACGTCCAATATAACATTAAATATTAACTACATATTGTAGTGTTTCACGTTAGTTACTAAGAAGTTCACGGCAACACTATGAATTTCGTTGTAACAGTTCTTTGTAAATTACATTTTGCTATGCACATTTACTCCTTAGAGGACAGAAATTCCACTATCGAAATATAAGTATGCATATATGCCTAATACATTGTACTCTAGTAGGATGGGCTTATGCGTTTATGAAACTATAATTTATAACTAACAGGACTTCAGAGTGTACGAATAGCGAAGGAGGTGTATTTTTAAATGTTAAGAACAATTTCTTTTGGAAAATTTCTTGGTCGTCATTACAGGTTTTGTTGATAAACCTTAAGCAAAGTGAACACTGGTATATTCTTTTACGAGACACATTTTTTTACTGTTAATCAAATCAAAGTGTTCCGAGTAGTCAGTATTAATTAGTTTGCAATTAACAGATTGTCACTTGCAATCAAACAAGTGATACATATTTTCCGTTCCTATTGTCGGCATATTTGTGGTTATTCTTCAGGGAATGCGAAAATTTAATACAATTACAGGTGTAATATTACGCTTTAATTATTTGTTGGCCTAGCCAATGCATTTTTGAATAGTTGGATTTTGCAGTTAATAATATAGATATCTACATTAATCTTATACAGTGTTGTAATCTGTTTAAGAAATTTTGAAAAAGAAATGTTTATATAATATATATATATATATATATATATATATATAGCAGGGGTTTTGTTATCTACAGAAGACTTGATATGCTTTTTAATGGAAACATTGATAAATCGATAATTGAAAATTATGAAAAGTTAGATGCAGCATTACAAGAGATTTTGTTACTGAATTTTGTATCCCTCTAGTGGCGAATGTTAAAACATCATTTATTCCCAAACATAATTATTATTGAATTTATGAAAATCGAAAATTATGCAATTGCTGCATATATCCAAAATAGCATAAGGAAACACTTCTTGGTTAACCTTAAACAGCCTAGCCTCCGTTTTAAAGGAAAAAAAGTTTTTCCAAATTTTTCAAGAATTTTCTGAGTCTATTAGCAAATTTGAAAATTTTA
>CABFPE010000209.1:156477-191585 GCA_900660155.1 Hofstenia miamia | reverse complement strand
TATATATATATATATATATGCGTGTATATATGTATATATATATTATATATATGTATATATATATATATATATATAATATATATTATGTATATATATAATGTATATATATATATATATATATATATATATATGTATATCGCTTTCAGTAGGATATTGTACAAATGCGAGATATATCTACAGTGAGTGATTTTCCAATATTTTTTGTACAAAGATATATTTTATGAAAAGTTGTGGAAAAAATTTGTTTCCAAATTGGGGTTGAAAGTCGCTTTCTGTACTATGGAAAATAAGCACTCAACTCCCACTCAGTAAACTTTTGTCCTTATTTCCATATACAGAGAGCGAGAAATATATATAAATTTCTACAAAACTTAAGCCGTTTGAAACTTTATATACTGGTTAATAAATTGTGGATTTGTATTTACAATCAAACTTGTAATTGAGGTCTACTAGGCGATGTTTGGCATATAGATTTTAGTATACATGTAACTGTTCTGGCAACCATCTGGTCCCTGGATTTCTTCAACAATAATAAATTTAATATCTTCATTTCGTTATTAGTAATAAACATAAGGTTGTCCCATAAGTTCTGTTACAGCTGCAAAAAAATCTATTTTTCACCAGTTATTTATTGAAGTAAATGTTATTACATGTATTAAATAAACTAACTATTCGTCGATCATTTCACACCAATTTGTGCCTCGATCTGCAAGCTTTCGAATTTGATCAAATTACCACTTTGGCTCCTAGGAGAAAAAGAACTCATTACACACTTGTTCAACTTCATTGAACAATTCGAACTGGCGCCCTTTCAAAAAGTGCTGCATCGATCAGATGGTACAACATCTGGGCTGTATGGCGGGTGCGATAAAATCTCAATATCATCGAACTCCTCAAACTTGTCCATAGTCCTCATGGCAGTGGGTGGTTTGGCGTTCCCCTGCTGAAACAAAAAGCGCTTATGCACACCAAATTGGGATGTATCTCAAACAATTTGTTCAATTGTTAATAGTAGAGTTCAGCATTGATGACCATTTGGAAAAAAAGTTTAAAGTGTAAAACTTTTGGGACAACCTAATGCTACTTCCGTTATATGGAATTTAATGAGTATTTATTTGATTGGATAATATATTGAAATTCATTCCAATATGAGGTTGTGGATACATTAAAAAAATTTTCGCAATATCAATTTAACCACCTGTGCGTATACCAACTTGAATTACAAAAATTACTGTCGCCCTGAAAATATTGGCCAATGTGCAACTCTCGCAGAACAATATCGCAAATGCCGAAGTATCATTGTTTTTCATTGTATGAGACTTAAACGAAATTTTACTTCATTTTTACATTATTTTAGGCATTTTTCTACATAGTTGTCTGCAATATATTGCGCATTATTTGGAAGGATATAATCTAACATTGTTAAACACTAACATCTTCACCACGTAGTTATCAATATGATTTGTGGTAGATTCCTTTCTAATTAAGTTGTTAACGCATTCTAGAAGTATTTGTTTCATTGCAAAGTAATTTCTTTTTTCCATAATTGGCACCTGATTTCGATATCTAGCTAAAGTATTTTTTGACTAAATTGCGTTGAGAGACGACACTTATCTACTTCAGCCAATAATTTTAAGTATCATATAAATTATTTTCTAGTCAGCAACAGATGAGAGTGATTTGTCCAACGCAGAACAAGTAGTAACTGATAATTCACACCTTAGGCCAGACGTATTATCAAGTTTGGAATTTTCCAGCTTTGCGGAAAAATACGATGTTTTAAACTGTGAACAATCATTTTATTTGCTTTTTGATTAAAGAACTGGTGTTGGTCGAAGTGTTCTTTGTATCATTCCTTCAATAATTTTAGGTCGTACCTGCTTATTTGCAAAGGCTGACCTAGAATTCAAATTTTTTGTGTTATACATAGATTTTCCAAAGATTGCACTTCGCAGACTTCTGCATTGTATTGATTTTTTACTGTTCCATTCACAATATCAATGTAAAGTTAAATAATGTCTGCTATTCCCGTCACGTTTATCACCTGAACGAGTTGTGTCAGACATGGGAAGCATTGTGCATCAACCTGTCAACATTTTTCGCCGCTGAATTTAGAAATGATTATTTTGCGAGATAACCTAGATTTGTTAATGTATTGCAATTTACTATTTGAAATATAAAAATATTAATTTCTTTAGAATATATGCTTTCATTGAGATAATTTAAAAATGTTTGCGTCCACATTTTTACGGAACTAATGTTTTTAAAAAAATCACACGTTTATGAAGTTTTGTTGCTTAAGTGATCTCCAAATCTGACTCGCTGTTTTGTTGAAGTGCATTTATATAATGCCCTTGTCATCAAAAAGAGAGCAAAATAACAGAGTTTGAGTAACATAAAGCTGTCGTTTTTCGCTTATCGAAGTGTTTGATGTGTAAATAGTACATTTCTCATTATGCAATGCATTCAAATATAATTGTAAAATTCGTTGGTATCATTGAAGCTTTTTACAAAGCCTACCCACTTTTGCATTGTTTTGTCTTCTTATTCTATTTTGAGATGTGTTTCCAACGTATTAAATGTTGCAAATTTCATTGTAAATGCTTTTTTATTGTTGAATAGTTTTAGAACTTCAATAAGTGAACGAATTCCTTGTAGTATGCTTTAAAATTTTTGTTCAAAAACCTTTGCTTATATAATGTTTACTTTCTAGGAAACATTTGTTACATCCACTTCAATGCAAATTTAAATTAATATACATTCGATATGTACAAATATATCTGAGAGAGCTCTTATAAATTTACTGAAAAAATACAAATGTTTATAATAGTATTGCGTCGGAAACCCCCACTACTGTCTCGTTAACTAATTCAATGATTTCAAGAATGTCACAGAAACGTTGTTTGATATGACAGTGATATTTAATGTCAGATTAGGTTTCGTGATTTACAGGCAATTTGAAGTTAATATCTGACTTCAACCATGTTCGCATGAAAGTATAAGAATTTAGCTTTGTTTGTGCATTAAACACTTCTTTTCAGTGTATGATTTTTTGGAAAGGATTTACAGTTAATACTGGTGTATTTGAGCATACAATTTCTAGTTTTGAGTAAATATTTGCTTTCTATCAACAGAGTTTGGTCAATCTGTATATCTGCTTATGTTTCGAGTAAATAAAAACGCCTTCATAGTATGAGATGGACTTTTATCAATATATTTTATAAATTATGTACGCTTTGCGTAATCTATTTAATCTCAATAATAGTTACGATTGATTGTTGAACAGTGCGTAACTTGGAACTGACTTAAATGATTTTGGCAAGCTTGTTGACAAGTGTATATTTATCTAATTGAATAAACAAGCCAAATAAGTTGTGTAGTTTAACCGAGCACTGTGTTTTAGTGTTTTAATAGCATGGTAATGGAAACCTACCCTTGGATTGGCAACGATGCCGATAAGGTCAGCATCTCAATGACTATTGACAAAAGTCTATTTCGCAATGCTACACCTGAGGGATTCGAAATTTTACTTATGGATAATATACTCTCGCATTGCTTCGGCACCATTATGTTTCACGGTGTTTGTGGTGAGAATATCTCAGAAAGGTCTCGTTCGGAAAGTCCGGAAATCCCTGACCATGTCCCTAGTCCTGACCATAACATTCCGGTAATTGTACAGGGTCCTCCACCTACCTCTGATGATGATCTCGATCCCTTATATCCTGATCCTGAGAATAAAAGTTCGAAAACCAATCGCCGTAAACGTCGAACTGGAGTTGATGAAATTTTAGAGAATGCTGCGAACAAAGTACGTATTTGTCTTCGTATTTATTTAAAATTTTTATTATAGGTGTTCTAGATTAGTATGAGTTTGTAAGTACGCTTTGTGTAGTTTAAAGCCAAAGTCGAAAATAACGCTATTTTGCGCTTTCAATTTCGATGTTTTAAGCTTAATAAGCCTGCCGTGTTATTTTGTAATGTACTGCTTTACATTCCAACACGTTTTTTTATGACTTTTGATGCCATGTGAGCCTTATTTCATGAATTGAACAGATTTATAATAATTATACTGCTCAATTGACGATGGATGTATTAGTAGTAACGTGTTTAGCAATATGCACTGTAAGATTAGATAATTCGCAACTTGTATATATCTAACATTGCAATCAATACTGGTTTTAGTATGCTGTTTTTAAAGTTCTATGACTTGCTAAAATTGATAGGTAGTCTTCATTCAATATCTTCTGATTATATTTCTTGAATGCATATATTTCAGTTGCTTCTAAAGAAGTAACGCAATTTTGATATCAAAAATTAAACCTTGTACTCACAACAGTTCTTATTTGCGGAATTTTATCTATTATGCTTATAAACTGCATTTATTTTCTTAGTTCTGAGGTATTAATTTTTAGTTTAAAATGAAATCAAGTTTTGAAGCAAGCAGTAACAAATTTGCTGAAATTGTAAAAGAAGTACCCCAGCAGCTCAGTTCCAATGATTTTGATTCCGATAATGAACCCACAAATTTGCAAATCGATTTCGAGCCCATGACCATTGATGCTAATGACGAAGAAAAACCTACTGAATATATTTTCAATAAAATTACTGATTCCGAATCTGACTTATCAGCTGTTAATGATCTCACCGACGATAAACCTGTTACTTCTGATAATATTACACATGATGAATCCTCGGGGATTGCTGATGATAACTCATCGTTATCTCCAACTACAAGTTTAGATGAAGATCGTGAAGAGTGGCAAAGGCCACCGGTGATTCAACGCTGTCGCAGCATTGACTTTAAGAACTTCCGATTGCCGAACGTAGCTGACGTCGACCGACCTATCGACGCATCACTTCGATTACCTATTTCAGATCTACCTTCATCACGTGAAAAGAAACTAGACGTGTACAACGGACCTCATGATTTATCTCTTAACAAATTCAAAAACGAGCCGCCGCCACCATTGCAAGACATGCGCCTCACAGCTGCATATCATCGATTATTGAATCCTCAATATGGAATAAACGAATTTTTTAATAACGTTGAAGTTAAGCCTTCACTCAGGGAACAACACTTTGCTCAGTACAATGCTATGCGAATGAAAGCTTTCAGCAGTTTTCTCAGTGGCAATAATTCCAGTATCGTCCCATCGGACCCCGCAACCCCATCTAATCTACCTCCAGCTGATTCCGGGAGTCAGCAAATTATTGATTCTTCCTCAACGAGTGCCAATCGTCGTAAAAGCGTAAGCACATTTCCTACTATTGCATTTTTAATATTGTCAACTATGCTTTAATTAGTCATTTTCTGAGTACGTATATAAAGGAGGTGTGTCTTATCGATTCTTTTTATTTGCCAACATCTAAAATAGGTAATGTGTAGCGGTTGATTAATTTTGAATAGATATTTAATCAAGAGTTCTTTATATGACGACATCCAATTGAGAATTATTCATATAATTTCTATATTGTATGCAATGTGTAATTGATAACATTTGTATATGCAGAAATCAATTTCCATTATAGTAGTTTTCACATGAATTTAATGGTATATTTACATTTGTTTAGAATAAGAATGGAATCCGCTCAGGTGATCAGGTTGAAGGTATATTCCGTTTTCGTTATTCCACATTTCTATTATCAGGTTTAGGACCTAAACGCCACAAGTGCCCCCTTTGTCCATACGCGTCAAACAACTCTGGAAGTATTCGTAATCACATCGCCTCAATTCACTCACAGGATCGACCCTACGTTTGCCCCTACTGTAGTTATTCTTGCAAATTAAAGGGGAATCATGTTAAGCATATACGGGCTCGTCACGCAATGCCGGCTTTCAATACATAGAAAATTTTGGTGAAGTTTTCAGCAACAGGTAGGTACATCAACATTTTCATTGTATCTTCTACCGTCTTTTGACATTTTTGTTGAGCTGCTCGTAATTTCTGATTTTTTGTAATTTACCGTACATTTTGATGTTTTGTACTATTCGCACATGTTTTGTCGATGCACATCACACGTCCCACAAAACCAGATTCATAATTTGCGCCGCAAATGAACACGATACTCTGAAGTATATTAATATAAGGTTATTAATGAAAATAATATATATGTGTAGCCAAGAAAAGGTGCTAAATATTGTTTACCTCAATATTTGTTTTGATTAAAGCACTGTTTGAATGTAGATGTTAATATCAAATCTAGCCTATGAAACTCTACAGCAGCTCTTGTACAGTTTTATATTATAGTCAATATTTTATTGCTGAGGTATATTGTGGTTAAATTATTATGATCAACATCGATTAATTTCATCTGCTAGAGAATATAGAAGTACCTGAATAATTCATTTTCAACATATTTATAAGACGATGGCTTTTCTTCCAATGATCCTTACATCTCTTTGAAGTGTGACTGGTACGTCTGGAGTAACTCTCCTCATTGATTTCATTGTATGCAAATAAAGCCTAACAATTCATTCAAGGAAACTAAGTCTAAAATTGCGATTTGTGAATATTAATAACCAAAAATCCTAGTACAATTGGCGAGATTTTTCTGCGAGATTTAGATTAAACAAAGCCATAACCACCAAAAAGCCGTTAAGTACACCGGAAGAATGGCCAATCCTTGGAACGTATTGCTTCGTCTTATAGAAAACTTTGGGACTTCCTAACTGATTTTTTCTACCATTTTTTTTAATACTTTTTCCTTACTCAAATATGTTATTTTCTAGTAACTTTGTCAGGAGACATAAGTTATTTCATATTAAGTATTCATAAATGCAACTGAAACTGTGTACATTTTGTTAACCAGTATTGGTTTATCAAAAGGAAGCGTGTTCTATAAACTACTGCAAAGCAGGAATTAACGCTACATGTATAACATCAATGTCACATACTTTATGCATAATCGCCTCAAATTTAGGATTGGTGTAAACGTATATTTTAAAAAACTGGTTTAAACAGTTTATATCATGCTTTTAAAAAATGTTCATCAAAAAAATTTCGAATAAATATTCAATTCTTGGCGCTTCATCATATTTACTATTTAGACTTTGCCCTCCGTCCATTTGGAAGATTTTCAAAATGTTGACAGATCGCATCTCTTTTCCTTCCGGTGTAAGCGGTAATGACACAAGTTTGCTTACCAAATTTTGCATTACAAAATTAACAGCGATTCTCAACCGAATTAATATCTAAATTTTCTTTGTTCAGTTTTTTAAGAACAGGTTCCAAACGTTTTAAATAATGGTTTTTATCTCTTACCTTTGTTAACAAGCTAATTAAATTGACTGATAATTTTAAAATGTATACCATCAGATCTATCCATAAATTCTACATCTCTTTTTGAATCAATCACCAGAAACAATTCCGGTTATTCAAAAATCAATTCTTTTTTCTTTAAGTAAGTAACAGTTCCAAAGTCTCTAACACATTTTTGTCGACTACACGTAATTTTTTCATACGAACCAAAGGTATATACGAGGGTTCATGGTTCTTAGTAACATTACGCAAATGAACTATGCTTTTTCAACATGAGAGAGGAAAGAGTCGCCTCTTCTTAATCTTTTGTTCTCAAAATATTACACAACTGTGTGAGCACGCTTCACTTATGTATATGTGTATCCTCTGGTTACATTTACTTGGTTTACACTTACTTAATGCAGTGTTTTCTCCTTTACGCTCTATATATAGAAGTTTCCTTTCCGTGATACTGTAACAATACATTTATTTCTTCTCACTGTGTTTTTAAAACGTTTTCAGATCTTTGGACTGTAAGATTTGTGCTTCGTTTAAAAAATTAATTTCGGGTGTTTGCCCATCAAATGCTTATATTAACCCGATGAGGTTCTTAAATAAATACTTTGCAGTATAAACCATCTATGTATACATTTATATACAAAGAATGGGGCTCTAAACAACTTCCATAGTATTTCGGCAAATAAACATTCCTAATTGGATAGTTGCATATTTTACAGCCCTGTTAAGGACATCATAAGGTCTTCAAAAGTTTGCTTCAATATTTTTTGTTGTACCTAGTATATATATATATATATATATATATATATATTTATTTTTCCCGCATTTTGCTATGCAAAATGCANTAAAGAGACACTAACCTGCAAAATTTCAAAGATTTATGTTTGGAAACGCGGATAAGATGAGGTTTTTAGAAAACATTTAGCGGGAGATATATATATATATATATATGTACTGTATATGTATAAATCATTGCATGTGCATTGAAATTGATTTAAATACTGATTTGCAGTTCATATGTTTTGGTGTCCTTGACTAAGTACCAATTGTGACACCATTGTAGTTGTTTAGCTGAATAATTGCAAAAGATTTTTTAAAAATTTGATTTTTGAAAGAAACCAGTGTAAAGCATATTGTCTATATAGAGATATTTTACGTAATCCATGTAGGTTGTTAACCTTTACTCATACACAATTTGCTTAATTGCATCACGTTTTGTTAATACAACCAGCTCTTATGTATGAATATTACGTAATACGTGCCAATATATTTCATGCTACTTGAAGCGCACTCTTGTTACATCCAACTCGCTATAGTGTATAGTATTTTACGAATGCGAATATTTTGAACGCACACTTAATAGCTCAACAGCGCAATTCTATAATTTGTTGTAAAGCCTACCGCCTCAAGATTATCAAAGCGTTTTTATAAAGTATGATACCTCATTCTAGTAATAATTTTCATTATTTTTTAAGTTTATTTTATCAATTTATAGAGCAATTGTGTTTTATGTCTATTTCAATACTAGAAAACTTTATTAGCAAGTACAGTATTTCGGGAAATATTTGAATTTACAATTCTATGTTTGTCAATGAATTTGAATTTCGCTTAACTTGCACTTGGGCAGGAAAAAAATCAATACGGTTTTGTTATGCTGTTTTCTAAGGTGGGGGTCTCCAATGATCTCATCGAAGAATGCAATTGTACATTAACATATTCTATAGGTAAAATCCGCTGAAGTCACATAAAGAAATTTCATTAATAATACATTGCTAAGGCAAGGTTCCTGCAGTTTAAAAACATTTGCAAAGCGCTTTTCCACAATTTTTGAATTTGTTACTAGATATATGTTATATTCGTTTGATATTAGTTAAGCAAAATCATTATATGTTTATTTTTGATGGGCAAGTAGAAGTGTTGACTTTTCAAAGAGGCGTTGCTATTAAATATGTTAGGTATGGGAATAAATGAAGGTTGTCCTTTGGGTTCTTTAGAAAGCCCATATCACAAACAGAAAATTGGTAACTTTTTCTTCTACAGCGATGACTAAGGCTTTATTTTTAGTCTACAATTCATTGGTATATTAAGTCATAAAAACTACTTTGCTACATTATATATATATATATATATATTGTTTTTTGATTCGCGAGCAGGTTCAACTGATTTTCCATCTTGGCTTCACGTTTATGTGGTCTTTTGAGCTATAATTTGGAAAAATTTTGTGCTTTAATAAAATGTCTAATATACTTTCTTTCATCTGTTAGTGTTTTTATTTGGCCGGCGTCTCACGCGGTAATTCGTACTGTATATGGAATGATTTTACTATAGTTCACAAGTTAGGTAATGAAGTGCTCCTCCGTGAACAGATTTTTCGATCCGCTCCTGAATTTATAGTTATTTGTCACTAACTAGTTATGGTATAATCATCGTAATGATTGCAGTTACGATCGTGTTATGATTCTTCTTGGCTGATTTCTGAAGTTGCTGAAAACGTTGAATGTTTTTGAAATCATTGACAAAGCTTAAAAAATATTTAATTTGTTGAAAAAGCTGAGAATATGATCATTTAATAAAGTGGGATGTAGTAAGTGTCATGATTTTCAAATCGAATTGTTTTGATTTTATTTTATTGTATGTAGCAACTTCTTAATGAATGGTGTTTTGCAAGCTAGTTCACCAAACTTTTTGGGAAGAAACTCAGGAATTTGTTATTGTTTGCTTAGCCAATTTAATAAAAGATTCCTTTTAAATCAAGCCTTAGGAACCATACTTTATTCCTGATGGGATGGTCTCACGCATGCCCTTTTAAAATTCGCAACCGCGATCGCACAAGAAGTTCATATCAAGAGGATTGTGTGTTGTGCATTTGAAAAGCTTTAGCGCCGAACTACTGCTTTGATGGGAAGTTTTCTATCTGATTAATGACACATATTTATTTGTATAAACGTGTTTAAATGAAATTGTAGCTACATTAGTTTTAAGCTAGTTATTTAATTTCTATTCCTGATTTTGACATCGTTTAGTGTGGCTGTTGTTGCACATTCGTTGCCATAATTTTGCTGCAGGTTTGATGTTTTTTGCTGACTGTTTTATTTTGGCATCAACTCATTCTTCTCAGGAAAAAATAGCCATTTTGGCAATTTTGTAGTGTCTTAAATTTTGTATCATGTACTTTGTAGAATTGTTTATATTAAAGAATTATATTTATTACCAGTAAAGTAATATTCAGAGATATAAATATATGGAATTCTGTTATTCATTTTTATTGTATGTAGTACACTCGTTTTCGTTGTTCATATTTGTTTTTAAAAGTCTTTTTGTGCATGTATGAAATTTGGAGTTAGATATTTGCAGCCTCTTTCACCCTTCGCAAATTTGACACGCTGATGCAAATTGATGTTTGAAATAATTGCAATTCTCATTTCACTAAGTTACAATTTTGTGAACGATTACTGGTGGTTTTATTTGGCATAATACACGTTGCTTTGAGCAAACATACGTTCGATATGAACAGTATACTGTAGATTGAACTAATTTTGGCATTTCCTAGTTATGATTACTCACTGAATTGGACTGTTAACGCGTATAGCTACATTATATTTGTATTAAACTAATGCAATTAAACAGCTTTAGAATGCATTAATTATAGCTATAAAATTCGATTTTCATACAGGGCTGGCTGATTTAAAGCATGCTTGATTTAAAACATGTCTTAATAGTTTGTTAAACCTGTTTTTGCACAGTTTTCATGTATTTTTCACAGGCACAAGGGATACGATTTGCACATTATTGTTGATTGAAATATATTGTTACGAAATGCTTTGAATCTACGCGCTTGATTTAATTTGAAGCTTGACTTGCTCATGTAAAGGGTACACCATAACTTCGACGCGGTGTTATATCTCCGATAAATTACAGTTTAGATTCATATATCGAACTACTGCTATCAATATATTCTCTATACATTCTGAAAAATTGTCTCACAGTCTTTAGCATTAATGATCCATTTTGTATTCTTTTAACGCATTAATCATTGCATTCATTTTTTAGAAATATCGGTTTTAGAATGTAATTTTTAATTGTTCGATATCTTGAGATTTAAATTTCAATCATTGATTGATGTAAGGTCCGATAGATTGAAATAACATAAGTCATTGAACGATTCAAAATTTACGATTACGACAAAAACTGATTATTATTATTGACAATTAAAGGAATGCCGTTTCAATCCCCAACTGCTCCCCGCGAAATATAGACAGCAACAGGGCGGACCGTTCATGTTCTTGTGCATCACTATCGTTGCCAAGGTCACTCAGCCTATGTTATCAAGAAAAATCTTCTGGAGGTTGATGGCTGGATCGTCTCAAAAGGCGCAATAAGAAAGATGTGAAACAAGGAGCTGTTGGAATTGAATGACGATTTTGATGAGTGATAATGAATGATTCGATATCTATGTTAATTGATTTTAGATGCACATATACCATGAATATATAACTTTTGTATCAATATGCTTTCTTTTCATTAACAAATGAGTCGAAAAATATGTCGGTTTGAATCATTTAACGTTAATCGAAAACCGCGGCGAAGTTACGGTACACCCCTTATTTCAGTTGTGAAATGCTATCAAATGTTTGCAGTGATTTTTAACCTAGGAACTGGGTTTTTGGTCTTAACCTTATGCTAAAAAACTATTAAAGCTATGCTCAATCTGAAAGTACCACGGATATAGGTGAATCTCCTCTTTCTTTTTCGCCATTGGCGAAGGCCCCCCGGTAGCAGGGGACTTTGGCACCGAGACCTCTGACTTTGCGCACGGCACGCATCAATGGGTTTGGAATAACTTTGCAAATATCAAGAAAGTCAAAGTACTTTGTTGCCTCAAGGGGCTCAAAATCTTCTAAATACATTAACACTAGGTATGGAGAGAATTTAAATCTTTCAAAAATTTCTAAGAAAACTTTTTAATCTTTCAGCAATCTCAGCCACAGCAATACGTTTTAATAGAAATTTTGTTTGTAAATGTGCCAAGGCGGTATGTCCTTTACAACGTCCGCCAGGCTGTTTAAGGTTAAAAATCACTCAAACATTCCTTAACGTCTTAGAAATTCCCAAAAAAAGCTTTTTATGTAATTAAGGCATGGTTCAACGATATTTTAAGAGGAATGTGTCGTTTTTAAAGAGGAAAAGCCAACAAATTTGAATCTGGAATTGATAATAAACCAACAGACACAGGATTTAAAGAAGAAACGCATCATTTATTTAACATGTTTCGGCATACCGTTGCCATTTTCAAAAAGTTTCCCACTATATAATTTTACAAAATATTCATCAAATTACATTTTTTATAATATTTTCGGTAAATTTTGTTTGTATTTATATTCATCTTTTTTGTTTAAGCTTGGTTCCTTTAATTCTATATAAATGGATTCAATGATGCTTAGTTGAAAATTATCAATCGCCTTGGATAAAATTTTATATGTAAATTTCATATCACAGTTCTTTAAATGATCAGAGATGGTCGATTGAATTTTGTGTTCTTTAATTCTTAATTGTAAATTTCTTGAAGTCTTTCCAATGTATTGTGCACCACAGTTGCAAGTTATTTCATCTACTACTTTGGAAAGGTTTTCAATCTTGGTTTCTGTTTTTAGTCCTATTAGATGTCTTAGTTTACTGGTCTTAATTATAAAGCCTATCTTTAAAAATGATGGAGTGATTCTTTTCTGTAATTTAATTGATTGTATGCCTCGATATTCAATATTAAAGATGTAATTGTATAAATAATCACTTTGCTTGTTTTTAATTTCTTGACTTTGTAGTAGGTCTTCTAGTTTTTCTTTTATAATTCTATCGACTATATATGCTGGATATTCATTACGCTTTAATATATCTTTGATCTTAATGATTGATTTATGAATTTCTTCGTAATTGTGATCAATCATGAAATGTCGGTGTATTAGACCTTTGATCATGGATTATTGAACTACATCTCAAATACGACTTTAAATTACAAAATATCATTAATTAAAGGATGCATTCATCGAATATTTGACAATTGCAGCACATATAGAACAATTAACCAAGAAATAAGAAAACTTAAGATAGAATTCAAGAAGAATGAATATCCAAATAATTTCATAGATCGATATATTAGGGAATCATTAGAAGTCATTTTAATTAAGAACAAAAAATCAAGAAACAATCATACTAATTTTGAACATTGTTTTAAAATCGGATATAGAGGACTTCACATTGAAAACACGATCAAGAACTAAGAAAAATATTATCTATAAATATAGCACGATAACAAAGAAATCAAGTAAGAAATAAGAAAACAATCAGCATATTTACAAATAATTTTCATAGCACAAGTTCATTTAAAGGTATCATCATTATTAAAACAAGTAAAAAAACTCCAATTGAAGATTTGTGGTTCAGACGATAAAGAATTATTGGAAAAGGGGGTAATTAACTAAATTAACCATATGGCGAGATGAAATTCATTTTTGTTTTCCTAAGAAATCTGAGTAGAGCATATTGATGATGTTATTNAATTGTGATCAATCATGAAATGTCGGTGTATTAGACCTTTGATCATGGATTATTGAACTACATCTCAAATACGACTTTAAATTACAAAATATCATTAATTAAAGGATGCATTCATCGAATATTTGACAATTGCAGCACATATAGAACAATTAACCAAGAAATAAGAAAACTTAAGATAGAATTCAAGAAGAATGAATATCCAAATAATTTCATAGATCGATATATTAGGGAATCATTAGAAGTCATTTTAATTAAGAACAAAAAATCAAGAAACAATCATACTAATTTTNTATTTACAAATAATTTTCATAGCACAAGTTCATTTAAAGGTATCATCATTATTAAAACAAGTAAAAAAACTCCAATTGAAGATTTGTGGTTCAGACGATAAAGAATTATTGGAAAAGGGGGTAATTAACTAAATTAACCATATGGCGAGATGAAATTCATTTTTGTTTTCCTAAGAAATCTGAGTAGAGCATATTGATGATGTTATTCATAGAATTAATGGGTATCTCATTCTTCTTACATTGATCGACTAAATCCAGTCGTTTTGCGTTATATCAATAATTCAAGAAAAATTTGGATTTATGTATTGTAATGAAAAACTACGAACGAAATTGAAATTTAAATCTACAACTGAAGAAACCAATAAGTCTAGTATAATTTATCAAATAAAATACACCTGTGGTGAAGACTGTATTGGTTTTTTTAGTAGACAACTATCAAAAAGAATTATAAAACAAGAACAGTTCTAGTAATCATCTAAATAAATGGGGACTAAATTTTGAAAGAAAACGATTACATCAGACATCAAGATGAAGTAATTTTAAAATTGATAGTATTTTTTAAAATCCTTGCAACCAAGTTTGAACACAAAAGAAGACTATTTTATAAATTAAATTTATCACTTTTTAAAATTTTGAAAATTATAATTATTATTGTAAGATCTAGTAAATTTAAAGAGAATAATTTGTAAAGAAACTGACGATGACTTTGTAAGACGAAATATATCTGCATGTTCTTAATTTTGAAAGTAGATCGATTAATTTCGCATGTAAAAATTTGCAACGATATTTGTACATTCATTGCAATGCCAAATTCATTTGTTTTATAACAATGTTTTAATTACTCTGCATTGCACATAACTTTTTACGAGGCACATAGTGCTCATGAAAGTATGTAATTTATTTGCTTTGGGTGATTATAAACCCAGAGAAAAATAAGTCTAAAAAAGTCTTTATTTAACAAGTGTTTGAGAATTACAAAACTGATGACTTATTAGCTATCGTCATAAAAAATGTGCTTTTTAGGTCCGGGCCGGTCCCTAATAATTACATACCGTATTACCCAAAAGTATCACGAAGATTAGTGAACGCCATTGATAGGTGTAGTTATTTCTAACTAATAGTATTTCTCCATTATGTAACATACATGCAAAATTCGCAGTTTTTTATATATTTCAATATTAATTTCGTTTTTTACTTAAATACCTTGTCTCATAAAGTTTCGTTTTTCTCTTTGTTGGGGAATAACAGCACAGACACATAAGTAAAATAATACGCAGAATTATTGATATAACTGTTTTATAATACTTAGTATAATACAATGTTATAAGAAAGATTTTAGGTGAAAATTCTAGATTATAACTTCATATTTAAAGTTAAATTACAGTAAACACTAAAAACTTCGTTATTATTTTATTATCAATGAACATTAAAACGCTTATTTAACTGTTTGAGCTGTATTTCATTAAGTATAAGCCTGTCAGCAACAATTCATGCATAGAAAACTCGTCATCAATAAATAAATAAATAAATAATAAATAAATTAATTAATAAATAAAATTCATGCATAGAAAACTCGTCATAAATACAAAAATGATTCTATATCTGGCGCTTCGGGTACAAAGGATTTTCACCGCTTCTACGGAAATGTTTTTGTACTTGAAGAGCCACGATTCGTAAAACGTTGAGAATTCTAAAGGATTTTAATAACTTTAATAAAAACATTCAAAAATATATTTTGACTTACAAACCTATCGTCATATTCTTACAAAATTACTCCCTCTAAATTTGCTTCATTTTATAATAACATTTCACTAAATCTTAGCAATAGTTTATGTATCTAATTCTTTTTCTTATTTAGACTTGGTTGAAAGGATCTAATTAAAATACTTTCAATGATTTTGAGATGTTTTACTTTGGTATTCTTTACAATTCTTACGTCATAACTTAGTCCACAATCTTTTAGATTTTTTGAATTAGTTTTGTGTTCTTTTGGTTTTTTGCTTAGTTTCCGACTGCAAAAAACGCTAAATTTATAGTCAGACAAGCTCAAGACAAACTATGAGATATCAGAAGCTGTTATAAGGTAGGGATTTAGTCTTCGTATCTGATGTTGAAAGTGACAATTGATTTTATTCTGGCAGTACATGTTTACAAGTTTACAATATGACACAAAAACTCTGGCAGTATTGATGAGAAAGGCGCGAACCTTAAAACATGCTTATGAAATTGTCATAAAAAATAAAGTATATATTAAAACTGTCGTTTGGTGACAAAACCATTTAAGAAGAAAATTTTTTTAAAATTGATATATTTTGAAAATCATCAACTTGTTCACAGCTGCTTAAATAAATCATTAAACTGTCAAAAAAGAGAATTGTAACTTCAAGCACTTAAGTCAAATGAGATAAAATAACCCAAAACTGTTACTCTAAGTCCAAAAAAATCGATATCTAGAGCTCAGCATTGTATCAACATTTTATATGAATATTTAAGCCTTAATGTAAAGAATTGACGTTTACCGAATAGTAGCCTAAAAATACAAATTTTTCTTCAAAACCTCTACTGAAAACCTAATTTTGAACTAAAGTCGTTTCGTTATTGGACGGCAGATTACCTCATTATACAATGGAATTGCCTATAAAAATTCTAAGCAGGAGCCCTGCGAAATGGCAAATTTCAAGTCTGCATCAAAATTGCTTAGTCTTGAAGGAATGTGAAGAGATTGATTATTATCAAACGAAATGCGGAATTTTTTGAAAGTGCGATATCGGAAATAAAAATGGTTGAGACACTGCTTGACAAATTGTTTTTTGTAAGCATTCAAATTGTAAAGTTAATATTTAGCACAAAAGCTAATTTTCTTATTAAAAGTTCACATTAATTGCACCCATCACATGCCTCTTTGAAGAGACTTCCTAATGTCTATCTCTATGAGTGTACATTTCTATATTGAACTAAGCATTGGAAATGTAGTATATTATATGCATTAAATGTCAGAAATGTTTTCCTATTGAAATCATATTACATTAATGTAAATAGTGCGGGATTTTCATCTTCATCTAAATTACAATCTATAATCGTTAATAATTTGTTAGGTAAAACTGTATTAAATGCTCAACTGAAATCGAGAAAGTTTACTCTGACAAATGTTTGTTACTATTACTTTGCATTTGTTGAAACCCGAGATTTCGCTTAGAGAATACATATTTATTAATCTTTTGCTGATAATGGTTTCGTAAATGTGCGTCATTATTCTTTATAGCAATAGTTTTGTCTTTGTATAATTTCTTCAAAATATCGTCATTCTTTACTGATAATTCATTCTCAGATATAACAACCTTTTCTTAGGTACACAATTATCTATAATGTATCCTAAATATTCGCTAACAGTGACCACCGTTTCCTCAACATCATTAGAATTATACAGTACACTCCAATCCGTTTGTTCCAAAATGGTGTGAAGATGATCCAAGTTATCTTGTTCAGGCTGTGGTATCCACTTCTAGTGTTTTCGTTTCTTAAAATTATTTGAATTGTATTCAAGTAGTATTATTAGAATACCTTTATGGAAATGGGTCACAGGATTAATTCCAAGAATAGGAGAATATTAAGTTGCAGTCATCTTACCTTCTTCAGTTACATAAACACAGTCTAATATACTTTCTGAAGGCAAAAATGTTGGAAAGTTAACAAGATTCTTAAAATCCAAAATATTAAGCTTGTTAATATGAAAGGCATTGGTCTCCAACTATAAGGACAAAAGTTCTAGGATGATCTATTCGGAGCACTTCAACAAGAACTTGCAATTTGGATTCAACAAGTGATCTTTGAGTTGAAGGTCTAATATAAACGTCTATTAAAATGATACTCGTGTATTCTCGTGCTAAGAACACTGGTCTAACCAGAACTGACAATACTTCCAATCCCATATCCATATTGTTAAAAACACTTCTCACTGAAGGAATGTGTGATACCCATCTTTTATTAATATATAATAGAAAACCGCCTCCAGTATTTACCGCAATGCGGTCCTGCCTAGGTAAATAAAATCGATCTAATTCAATGGATTTATCTGTAATTGAATCTCCCAACTTTTTTTCTTGAAGAGCTATGAAACACAAATTGCTATGGCTATGTGCAAACCCTTTTAACTGAAAAAATTTGGA
Source organism: Hofstenia miamia (assembly GCA_900660155.1). Classification (NCBI taxonomy): domain Eukaryota; kingdom Metazoa; phylum Xenacoelomorpha; order Acoela; family Hofsteniidae; genus Hofstenia; species Hofstenia miamia. The sequence goes on along the minus strand of CABFPE010000209.1, from coordinate 173,321 downwards.
ATTTATGCCATTGATCTTACATGAATAACCATAAGGAAAGGTGAAATGTGATACATTATCAGGTAAATCTTTGTCTTTATCTTCTGAGGTAAGTCATAAAAATATTTTAACACCATTATTATATAATTCTAAATTTCTAATTCTTAGATGTTGCTTAGGTATTCCTGTTTTTGATAATTCCCAACGTCTTTTCAACAATAATTTCTTTCTTATGCTTTCTTCATTTGTCAAAACGCGAGTAATAAACACTTTTTCTTTGTAATTTTTAACTTGTATGTGTTAGCTAAAACTTTACGTGCATCCCATCTTGTTTTAAAAGTAACCAACAGAGATCTTGGTCGAGAAATATCTTGATTATATCAATTTCAATAATAATATCATCTACATGATGTAATATATTGTCAATCACGTTTCGTTCTTTTTGTTTTCTTAGCACCGGATTACTTACATTAAATTCCTCTATGCCATTAATTTTTACAGACTTGGTTGCAATCAATGAGTGCTTAATGCTTCTAGTTAACTCAACGGTTTGTTTGGCAAATTTTCTATCCATATATTTTTTATATTCCTTGATAGTTTCTGTCATTTTAGCTTCAAAGGATAATGCAGCTTCTTCAGTAATTTTCATCGTTTTCTCAACTTCAATGTAATTCTTGTGACAGCCAGTCTAGAAATTATTGCTTCTTTTTTTTCCAAATGATACGCAGTCATTGCAAATCAACAGTAAATTTGATATTGTCTTTCATTTCCTATTAAGTTGTGACATGTTTTGCATGCAGTATTTAAAAGCATAGATTGATTTTCACAAAAAATTTTTAATTATCTTTGCAAAATGCTAAGCTAAAATTATATTGGATATACTATGCGCATATATTGAAGGATGTTATGATGCAAAATAAACTAATAACCGTGAAGATTGACTTTCCTGTCTGGAATTAAATTTTGATGAAGTTTTCAGACCAGCAGTGTGTTTTCTTTGTCTTTAAAAGAGTTGGAAACGAAGACTTCTGTCTCCACTTTCTCATACGAGCACTAAGAATCGCAAAATTCCCTTCACAAATATATACCACTGAATATATTCAGTCAACCATAGTTTCTTAAGAGTGAACCGAAATCACTATTCTTAAAATTGCTGAATGATCACTATTATTGTTGTAATAATCCTTTTTTGTTTTAGGGCCACATTTGTGCAATTTAAGTCATTTGCTATTGCTACTACTACTAGAATTATATATATATATCATTATTTGGTTTTAAATACTTCAAGGGAGTTCTTAAATGTCAGAAAAATTCGTTTCCAATTAACAAAAATTATTAATTTGCCAATAGTGCATTAATCAATTTTTATTGAAAGTATTCAAACGTAGTTCAGTCTTGCACTGTTCATTATTAGTAAGATAATATGAGGTTTAATTTCCAAATAGTATTTTAATCTTTATTTTCAGAACAAGCCAGAGATTAACTACTTACTAATTCCTTAGTGAACTGATAATGGATTTCTTGTTTGTAGAGCTTGCATTATCTAATGAGAAAGATAAAATTCATCAAAGGAAAAGTAAGATTCATATGTAAGATTGATAAACCTGAAGCAAAGCTTGGCCTAAAATCACCTACTAAACTATGCGATAGATGCAATGACATTTTCAATATTCAATGCACTTGTGGTGAGAATTGCATCGGATGCTGGGGTCGACAACAAAGTAGAAGATACATATATTCAACAATTTAAGGGCATCTAAAAATCATTGAGAGCATTTAAAATTGATCATTTCAACTAAGTTTAAGTTCAAAAGATGATTATATTTAAAATCGACTAACATAATTACTGAAACTTAGTGCTATAAAGTCTTTCAAGAAAGAGGGAATATTTGTAAAAAAATTTTGACAATAGATTTGTAAGCTTAAACATATTTAATCAATGTTTTTGCAAAAGCTATTGAAAATTTAAAATAAAGATGGAATTAGTTTATATATATATATAATCTTTCTTTGCTTGCAAAGATTCCGTAAAACTGCTCCTTATAATTTTCGAATTACGGATCTTGATGTCGCGTGGTTGCCTGAAAATTTAGTCCGCATTTTATTATCAGAAAAATCAGAATTGGTCTTACGCCCAATAATTCTTCGAGATAGTTGCTTATTGTTAGAAAAGTAAAGGCCCTTAAAATCGTAATCACAAGTATATTTGATTTTTTAAGTTAAATCCAGTTCTTTGTTTTCCTTTGCTATATACCAATCCAACTTTTTCTTGAGTTGTTTATTTTTTAGTTTCTTAAATATGTTCTTAATATGCCCTTAATATTGGATTTTAAGGCAATGCTAAAAAAATTAGTGTTATTTTTTATATTTTGTTGTTATTTACAATGTCATATATTGATCCTTTCCAGTAGGAAATATTTTGATGATAGCAATGTCATGTCGAAACATGTCGTAAAATAGTGATGATTTTTTTAAATTGAATCAGACTATTCCTTCTAGATTTAATAGTGAAACTGATTGACTTTTTTTGTATTACAATTTCGCATGATTATATGTCTTGAATTATAACACTCTTGAACACTAACAAGCACATTGTGCATACAATGCTATTCTGCCAAGCTATTTTTGCCTATACAGTGTGACCTCGCCTATTCGCGGTTCGCCTTTCGCGGCCCCGCATATTCGCGGGTTAAGAAAAGTTCCAATATGTGCAAATCTATTACGAGATAACCAAATGTGCTTTTAAAGTTATTCAATTGCATCATTTAAAACTTTGTTAGTGAAGCGTCTTTTCCTCCAAAATCAAGTTCTGCAAAACTACGGAAGTTAAGATCGAGATAAAATTGACTTATGAATTTGTTTTATGATTTTATTTTGGTTTTTTTATGCACAATATATTATACTACATGAATGAATTAAATTTGTAATCACTGTTTTTAAAATCATTATAACCGTATAACCGTATATAACCGTATGCAATACTGTTAGATTTTTACTGTATTAATGAGCAGAAGTATCTTTAGAGTGTTTGGGAAACATTTGGTAATGTATATAATATCATACATATACGCTTTAAAACTGCATCCAATATTCGCGATTTTTCGCTATTCGCGGAGGGGTAAGGAACGTAACCCCCGTGAATAATGAGGTCATACTGTACCTCTTCAGTTTCTTCTGAATCATACAAGGCACATGTAGTTATTTTCCAAGCTTCCACGTATGTAATAAAATTCAATTTTCAAAAGCTTATGATGTTCTTAACTAACTATCTTTGTGCAAAAGAATATATTTAAGCCAAATTATGCACTAATTAAATATATTTAGTTAGAGTGGAACACAAAATCTAAGTTCTCAAAACCGAGATAGAATTCACGAATTACAAAGTAAATAAACAACTAAAGGTGTAATGATAGAAACGATGAAATTCTACTGCAAGATTACTAAAAAATATAAACTTGGTTTCTCTAAAGATACTGTGATCCTTTGTTTCATTATAAAAATACTTGTTTTAAATAATTCTGTTTATTAAAATGGTGATCTAGAAAACTTCTCGAGATTATTGAATAATTTTGCAACAACAATTAGCAGGATTTTAATAACTTTAATAAATACATTCAAAATATATTTCGACTTACAAAGCCATCGTCAATTTCTTTAAAATATTTACAATTTTATAATAATATTATATTTCACTAAATCTTAAGAATTCGTATAAATTGATTATGTATATAGTTCTCTTTAGTACTTACACTTGTCTGAAATAATCTAATTATTATGCTTTCAATGATTTCAAAATGTGTTGCTTCAATTTTTACGTCATAACTTAGTCCACAATATTTGGAGTTCTTCAAATTAGTAGTTTCGTGTTCTTTTGTTCTTCTGCTTAGTTGTCCAGCTCATCACAAAAGCATAGAATCTTATAAATGAATCTTAATTTTACTTTGATTTATTAGATTTATTGCATGCATGCTTAAAATTGTGTGTATATTCAATTTCTTTGTTGGTTGTAGCTATTTCTGAAATTGCTTCTTTAAAATATTTATCAATAAAATTGTATGGGTCTTCAATTTTTCTTAGATCTATTTTTAATTTGATAATTTCTTGCTTTATGTTAGCGTAAGAGCTTGTAATATCGAATATTATATGTATTGATCCTATAATTAAGGATACTTTAATAGATCTTGGAGAATTTGAAATAAGATTAAGTAACAAGTTTCTTGTATATTTCATTTATAAACTATATTGAATTCCTCATTATTTAGCATTTAAAAAATGAAAAATGCTATTTTCTACTTTTTCCATTGTGAATTTCATGCTATTATCTATTTCATTCAGATTAGTTAAAATTTCTTCTGCATTTTTTCATTGTCAACTAAAACAAATATGTCATCCATATATCTTTGATAGAAATTGAACTCTATATGATTTTCAACAAATTGTTCTTCAATAGAAGAAAGATAAATGTTAGTTAAAGTTGGGCTCAATGAATTTACCATTGCTAATCCATTTTTGTGTAGATAAAAATCTCCCTTGAATTCAATTAGTGTATTTTTCTTGCTAATACCTAGGAAACTGCCCGTGTTATGCATGGAAATGTCAATGGGCTGTATTAATATTTTAGGAACGAAATAAGTAATAAATGTCATCATCATCCATTGGTAGAATTATTTAAATTCACAATTTTAGCATATGACACTCCTTAATTAACCATTTAATATTATAGGCACATTCAAGGCATGTTAACACCTAATGTAAAAAAGTGTATAGAATTACAATAATGTCGAGTCTATTATTGATTATTGTAGTATTATAGATAAGAGTATTTTGGTATCATAATCTAAATCATACTTTGTAATGTCTGCTCTTCAATAACTTTATTGCGACATGCATTGACTTCTCTAGAGGAACATTAGTATACAAACTCTTAATGTCATATGATAGCATGCACTTACTACTATATTCTTTAGCTATGTTATCAGAAAATTTCTTAGAATTCGTTTGATTATGTCTGCTCTTGCCGAAGACAGTCGGGTTAGCAGCTCGCTCCGTAATTCAATTATTACACGATTATTCAGCGGTATTAGGTCACTTGACGAGGCGGCCTCATTTGTAAAAGATAAGCGTAAAACTCCGTTGCACAAAATGTTCAGCCGCTTAAATAAAGATGATGCATCCGACGCTCTTCTCTTCCTTTTAAAAGCTGCTGTTACTTCTTCCGAACCACTATGTCACAAATCAACTCAATGTCTTCCAACTAACGTTCACTCCACTTCTACCTCACCCTTGCCGTCTCCAGTCAAGCCTAAAAGTTCTGCTAATTCGCCAACGTCTGCCACAACAACTGATGCTTCCTCTGATGACACTCATTACATCTCTTTTCCATAAAACTTTCCTTCACCGAAACCAAAATCTAATATTAATGTATTGAAGCCATCTGTCAAGAATCAACCATCTACCAAGTCTATCAAACCTGAAACTGCCACCCTCATTATCGGGTCCAGCANGGTCTTATCGATGCTCTTACCACCTCCAACATTCAAAGCTTCAAAGCAAAGCTAAACGTTCTTATTAATCAGATTTGTTCTAAATTCACTCCACACAATATCCTCTTTCTTGAGATCACACCTGTATGCCACGATTCAAATCTACAAAGAAATCCCATCATTCTGCATGACACATATATTCAAGTTTCTCTTTCAAATCGACAATTTTATCACACATCTCTTCGAAGAACATACACATCATATTCTCAAGCTCTCTCTCTGCCACAGCACATCGGCCTCTTTTGCTACCTACACCCCCTCTACGCCCAATCTTCACATGATCTCCCATCAACTTCGCTACAAATCTTCAATGAATAGTCTAAGGTATTTTAATGCTTACATTTTTATTTTACTACTTTTGTAAGTTTACTTAAGGGGCACCTACAGCTAAATATTGCGTATGAATCCGTAAAAAAATTGTAAGATCAATATGCTATTAAGCAAGGTTCATTATCCTTTTTATGCTATTCAATTTCATAATTTATTAGCGGCGCACCTAAAAGTATTACTACAATTAAGATTAGTTCTTTCTGGAGACATTAAAATGAATCCAGGTCCTCTCATTTCCGAAAATATGTTGCAAAGTGAAATTTGTAACTACAAAGAATATGTTAAATTTATATATATTAATGCAAGAAGTTTAGTTTCAAATCGCACTATATTCTATAATATAGTGAGCCAAATTGGAAACAATGCAATATATGTAATTACAGAAACTTGGTTAAATGATTCCAGCAATGTAAAAACTCTGTATAATCTTAATCCTAACGCTTTTGACATACATTTTAAAAATAGAACAGAAAGAGGCGGTGGTTAAATGATATTAATTCCGAAATTTCTTAAATCAAAGCATAGAGAAGATGTAGAATTAGAACATCCAGTTTTTGAATCGCTTTGGATTGAATAAAACTCATTATCTCTTTCAAATAACAATGAACTAATCAACGTTTGCTATAACCCAAATAAAAATTATTCTACTGATTTGTATCAGCATAAGATTTGCGAAATAGAAAACTCAGTTTTTGAAAATATATTTATCCTTGTTTTTGGGGATTTCAATGTGAATTACTTAAATTACTCGGAATCAAAAATAATTGACTGCATATGCGATACTCTTGATTTTCAAATTATTAACAAAATCAAGCCTACTAGGCACTCTAACCTANTTCGTAACTACAAAGAATATGTTAAATTTATATATATTAATGCAAGAAGTTTAGTTTCAAATCGCACTATATTCTATAATATAGTGAGCCAAATTGGAAACAATGCAATATATGTAATTACAGAAACTTGGTTAAATGATTCCAGCAATGTAAAAACTCTGTATAATCTTAATCCTAACGCTTTTGACATACATTTTAAAAATAGAACAGAAAGAGGCGGTGGTTAAATGATATTAATTCCGAAATTTCTTAAATCAAAGCATAGAGAAGATGTAGAATTAGAACATCCAGTTTTTGAATCGCTTTGGATTGAATAAAACTCATTATCTCTTTCAAATAACAATGAACTAATCAACGTTTGCTATAACCCAAATAAAAATTATTCTACTGATTTGTATCAGCATAAGATTTGCGAAATAGAAAACTCAGTTTTTGAAAATATATTTATCCTTGTTTTTGGGGATTTCAATGTGAATTACTTAAATTACTCGGAATCAAAAATAATTGACTGCATATGCGATACTCTTGATTTTCAAATTATTAACAAAATCAAGCCTACTAGGCACTCTAACCTAATCGACTATTTTCTTTCCGACTAATAAGTATAAGACTTTAATATTTGAATCATTTAGCGACCACAATCTTTGTATCTACGTAAGTATTTATAAATATAGGAGCAAATCAAGGAAAACAATTTTTTTCAAGTGACTTTACTAATTTTAATGAACAACACTTTATTCATCTTTTGATCAAAAAATCGCGCGGCTTCACTCGGGACGAAATTAATCAGCGCTAATTACTCAGCAGTGGTTAGGCAACCTCGTGATTGCAACCTAATTAAGCAGCAGCTAATCATCAAGAATAAATTAAATCGAAATGGACCAATTATGAGAACGCTAAGCATGTAATTAAAAAACTTCGTAAATCAAATTATGACTCTAGAGTTAAAGATTATTCTAAAAAATTAAAAAAATCTATTCAAAAATGGAATTTTGTAAGCAAAAGCCTTGGAAAATCTAAAGGTTTAAATATAAACATTGAAGGGTTACGTGATGATAACATGATATGCAGGGATAAACGCAAAATTGCAAAAAATGTATTAAACAAAACTTTTGAAAACATGGGTAAGTTTGAATTTAAACCAATCGGAAAAAAATTTCTTATAACACAAAAATTGATTGTAACGTCAAAACTGAATTTCACTTTAGTTTAATTTCATATTACGATTTAAGAAAAGAAGTTCTTAAGCTTGATGAAAACAAGTCATGCGGATCTAGTCACTTGCCATATTGGATAATTAAAAAGTATTTTCATATATTTGGCGAATATCTTCTTTTAGCATTTAATCAATGTATTATTGACAATCAATTTTCAGATATTTTGAAAAATTCTGATATTTCACCACTATACAAAAAAAGCGACCCATTAGATCTCAATAATTAGTATTACTCACCCGTTTGCTAAAATATTTGAAAAATTTTTGCAGCACAAATGTATTAATTATAATATGGGAGAATCCCATTTTATCAAAAAATCAATACGGATTCAGGCCAAACTTCAGCACAACTAACGTAATTTTGTCACTAACCGAAAATGCAAAATCTAATTTAAATAAAAAATTGTCCATAGCGATTGCATTTCTCGATCTTAGTAAGGCCTTTAATTCAATGAATTTTGAAATTTTACAGTCAAAATTGCTCAATCAAAGTTTTAGCAAAACAGCGACTAAATTTATTCTTAGTTTTTTAAGTAGTCGTAAGCAAAGAGTAAAAATTAATAGAATCTATTCAAACTATGTCACAACGAATTTAGGCGTTCCCCAAGGAACTGTACTAGGACCAATATTGTTTTCTCTTTATATGAATGATATTTCCGAAACAATTTCTAATGGAACTATATATCAATGTGCCGATGATACATGTCTACTAAGAACAGCTCAAAATCCTTATGAAGTGACCAGACAATTAACCAAAGGCATCGAAGACCTAATTGTATATTTTAATATAAATAAATTGAAAATTAATGCCGATAAGACACAATTTATCATCTTTTCACCAAAGGATCATAAAAAAATTTCCGAAAATATTAATATTAAGATATGTGATAATGAAATTAAGCAAAGTAATTCTGTTAATTATCTAGGAGTAGTGATCGACAGAGAGTTGAAATTTGATGAATTCTTTTCCTTAAAATTACGAAAAATGACAGCTGGTGTAAAATACTTATTTCATCTTAGGCACATAGGGAAATCATTTCATACAGAATTAATACACTCATTTGTTTTAAGTCAATTTAATTATTGTTCTTTTTTATTTCAAAGTATCAACGCTTTCAATAGGTCAGCCTTAGCAAGAATATATAATTGGGCCTTAAGATCACTAAATTTTATTGATAAGCATCAATCAGTCAATAAACTTCGACCATCTTATAATATTCTGTCTTCACTTTATTCTATTCAGTATCAATCTTTGCGTTTAACTCATAAGTTTATAAATGAATGCAATTCTCTAAATTTTCTACAACAATATANGATCATAAAAAAATTTCCGAAAATATTAATATTACGATAGGTGATAATGAAATTAAGCAAAGCAATTCTGTTAATTATCTAGGAGTAGTAATCGACAAAGAAATGAAATTTAATGAATCCCTTTCCTTAAAATTACGAAAAATGGCAGCTTGTGTAAAATACTTATTTCAGCTTAGGCATATAGGGAAATCATTTCATACAGAATTAATACACTCATTTGTTTTAAGTAAATTTAATTATTGTTCTTTTTTATTTCAAAGTATCAACGCTTTCAATAGGTCAGCCTTAGCAAGAATATATAATTGGGCCTTAAGATCACTAAATTTTATTGATAAGCATCAATCAGTCAATAAACTTCGACCATCTTATAATATTCTGTCTTCACTTTATTCTATTCAGTATCAATCTTTGCGTTTAACTCATAAGTTTATAAATGAATGCAATTCTCTAAATTTTCTACAACAATATATTCAGCTCAATCGAAGAACAAACAAAATTTTTAGTAAAATTAACAGACAGGACTCTTTTACATTTAATTCCTGCGCATTGTGGAATAATCCAGATGTTACTACAAAAATAGAACCAAATTATAAGCATTTTAAGAAAAAAATTAAAGATTTCTTATTGAAAAAACAATCGTTATTGAGCATTTCCAATAAATTACATGCATGGAGTCCGTGTATCTAAAAANGTATCAACGCTTTCAATAGGTCAGCCTTAGCAAGAATATATAATTGGGCCTTAAGATCACTAAATTTTATTGATAAGCATCAATCAGTCAATAAACTTCGACCATCTTATAATATTCTGTCTTCACTTTATTCTATTCAGTATCAATCTTTGCGTTTAACTCATAAGTTTATAAATGAATGCAATTCTCTAAATTTTCTACAACAATATATTCAGCTCAATCGAAGAACAAACAAAATTTTTAGTAAAATTAACAGACAGGACTCTTTTACATTTAATTCCTGCGCATTGTGGAATAATCCAGATGTTACTACAAAAATAGAACCAAATTATAAGCATTTTAAGAAAAAAATTAAAGATTTCTTATTGAAAAAACAATCGTTATTGAGCATTTCCAATAAATTACATGCATGGAGTCCGTGTATCTAAAAATAGTGCCCTTTAAATAATTGCGCATATTTACTGATTTTGTATATTTTATATATATATATATGTATATATACATGAATGTATGTTTTAGTTTGTAGTATCCCCCTTTGTTATTTTTTTCAGCAATAAATTTGCTTTTGCTATTATTATTGCTAGGCAATAATTGATCTTGAATCCTCATTTTTAATTGGGTACCCCAGGACTTGTGCAATGGCCGAATGTCTATAGTGCAGTGGAATCAAGTGCCCTTATCTCTGCTTAGACTGATCATACTCATACACTGCAGTAAAATAAGCTAAGAAATGTATGCATTACGAAATTTACTTAAAGTAAGGCTTCAAATAGGAATTACAAAATCAGTTGCATTCAATTCCAATTTTGCATAATTTTACAAATTTCTTCAACAAATTGCAGAAGTTGATAAGATATTGAATAACTTACATAAATTTCTAAGATTTTGCTAATTATTTGTCAAGTACTTATCAAGTTTTACAGGAATAATTTGCAAAGATATTGACAAGGTTTTAATAAAAAATTATCAAGTTCTACAAGAATGCTGAAAGAGTTTTCTGTTAGAAGATTAACGATCTAATATGTGTGCATTTATTGAGAAAGTTGATTTAATTTAGTGAATTGAAATCAAAGCAAATTTGTTATACGTATAATCTAAATATTTCTACTATTTATTTATTGATATTACGGTATCCAAATTAATATGGGAATAAATTATGCAACATTGCAGCATTAAGTTTGAACTGCTTTAAAACTAAGAAAAATAATTTTTTAAGGTTCTTTAAAAAAATTGTTTTTAGATCTAACTAAAATTTCAATATGTAATTTCAATTTAAAGTGGGCTGAATTAGCACATTGTATACAACAAACAAATTTATTCATGCAAAATTTTTAAAGTAATAGTTTTTACTGGTGTAATGAAATTTCATTGCTCATAGCTATAAATTGATAATTGATATTTGTAATCAGGATTGGTTTATGCATATGCTTTCTTGTCCAAAGCTAGTTTAGAGATTGTATAATAATTAATGTGAGGGAAAGTTTGCTGCAATTAAATAGGGCTAATACATGTAGGTTAAGTGCAGTTATTAATATTCTAAATGCTTTTTTGTAGACCAGAAATGCTTTTATATAGTGGCAGAATTTTACAAGAATTGAGGAGATCTTGGCAAAAAATTAGTAAATTTTTGTAAATTTTGTAACTAAGATGTAAGAATTTGTCAAGATATTTTCAAATTCTTATCAAGTTTTTCCATTTTCGTTGATTTAGGTAGTATCACGAATACATTTTAATAAAAGTCTGAAAAAAGTCCTTTTAAACGATGATCAAGATGTGTACGTGAAATGAATATGGAACATGTACTGACGTCATGAATAAAGGGCAGTCTTCTATCGATATTGCCCATAGAAGTAATACCAACTTAAACTTTAAAGTTCTTGGAATTCCCTTCACATTCCATGGTAAAGCTTGAAAGGAAATTTTAGCCATCACTAAAATAATAAATAACTTTAGTTTGCATCTTTAGAGCAAATAAGTGGGTTCATTTTGTTTTCAAGAAACGATTTTTACTGCAACTACCACTTTGAATGACAGACAGAAAAATAAAAAGCATTGTCTCAAAGCATCAAGCAATTAAATTTTTAATCAAATGTCTCGCAAATTAGTATAAATCTACTCCAAATTTATAAATTATGAAACCAAATCAATGCTTTTTAAAATTTTAACCCTACTTAAAATTTTCTTACAAGCATTAACAAAGAATTTGCAAGAACTAACTAGAACTTTAAAGTTTAAATTGGTGTCACTTACATTGGTGAGTAACAGTTCAGTACAGCATTTTCCAATGCTCTGTAGTTTTTAATCTAAAACCTTTATAGTGTGATAAATTAACCTTGTACTGACATCTTTAGCAATTGAATAAAATTTCGTCCATTGAGTAAGTGGCTTTAATAGAGGAACAAATGCATCGAAAACATCCATTCAAGAAAATAAAAGACAAAATAAATAAACTACTGTATTTATTAATCTAAATATTTTATCTATTAACATGTCTGGAAAAGAATTAGAATAATCCCAAAACGTTTATTTAACACAAAAAGAACATAACAATTCATGTTTATTGGACAGTGTAATCACCGTTGAGTCGGATGACATGTTCACAATGGGCGATATATTTATTTGCTTCCTCCAACATCTTCCTTTTTTCAATAGAAGTGAGGGCCTGTCGCGCAGCGGAAAGCAGATCTTCTTTACTTTCAAATTGTTGCTGTTTCAATTGCAGTTTCAGCCATTTGTTGATCCAACGGTCACAACCATTGAGGTCTGGTGAATATGGCGCCTGTTTCGAGAGAACGATTTGTTTGTCGCGAAAGAATTGTGTCGTGACTTGGGAAACATGAGGACGAGCATTGTCTTGTCTCCAGATAATCTCGTGCTGCCGTACTCTCCCATGCCGTTCACGGCGAAATTTGTCGATAGTGTATTGGACAAACTGTTTGTAGCGTTCACTATCGACTTTTTCATTCCTGTCAGTACCCTGAATCGCAAATTTGCCATCGTGAGTGTACGCCAAAAGCAGCATTGTGCGCTGGCCCCTCGGTGTTGCTTGGATGGCCCTTGGTCGTGCGTCTGTTTTGGCGGTCCATTTCTTCAGATCTCGCCTCCAAGGAATTGGAGAAAATGGTACCCAAGATTCATCTGTAATGACATACCGTCGGCACCACTGCTCTATGCCCAGTTCATGAAAGAGCCGTATATCCTCTTGACAACATTGCACCCGCTGTTGCTTGTGGACTTCTGTTAAGGAATACGGAACCCAGACAGAGCAAATTTTTCTCATATTGAGACATTGATTCAGCATGGTTCTGACAGTATCTTTTCCTACATCCAAAAGATCAGCCAAGTGCCTTAATGATGCGCTGTCATTTTCTTCGATCAGTTTTTGCAGCTTGGTGACATTTTCAGGACAACTGGATGACGAAGGGCGACCAGAACTGTGCCCTTTTTCCGTTGACAATGTTTCTGCTTTGCAATTGGCAATCCATCCATAAATCGTAGCCAAACAAGGCACATCATCTGGCCATACATTGGTCAATTTCCTGTGAATATCTCCGGCAGATGTTCCATTATGATACTCGGTATACACATAAAATCTGCACGCTGAATTTGAATATTCCATTGCAACGCGACACACTAAAAACCAAATGAGTAATGATTATCATTCACACACATTATATTTCTGCTAACAGTTATAAAATGTAACCAATCAACAATTAGTATGACATGCTAAATATTAATCATGCATGTACCTATGCGCAGCACACAATAATTGCATTGCAGCATTATTCTAATTCTTTTCCAGACATGTTAATAAATATGTAGTGGAAATTAGAATAATATTTGAACAAGGGCAAGGATGCCTCCACCGTATCCCCGACACTGACTTAGGAGTTATTGATGCTTAAAATGTCTAGTTACTTCAGTTATTTCGCTAATATTTTTTGAATTTTTTAAAGTTCGAAATTTTTTAGAACTTCAGGAAATTTGAAATCGAATTTGACCAATTGATTTTGGGCTGTAGGCAACCAGTTTTATTATTATCATGATTTTCGAATTCAGCCATAAAACATTGATTCTGGCATAAGAATGAGCAGTTTTTATAATAATACAGATTGTCTGCTGCGTTTGGCCGATTCTCTCATCAATAATATGTTCACATTCTTTTCTTGATCTTACCATTACTCCGTCTACAAAATTAAATTTCTGGTTTCCAACAATACCTCGCATATTTCTGATGTTGTTCTTAGTCAATTGCATTCTTCACATTTGCCTGCCGTCATTCTTTCCTGTAGATTTAATTACTTCGCCTTAGTTATTGAAGCTGATCTTTTCGATTTTGTTATAAGCAGTTCTACTAAAACGTGTGATACTGATCCCTGGCCTACTCTTCTTACTAAGCGCTGGATTAATATTCTACTTCAGTGATTTGTTTACTTATTTTATTAATGCCTCTCTACAACAAGCTTACTTTCCTATTAGTTGGAAGCGTGCCTGTGCTACACCTGTCCTAAGGAAATCCAATCTTGATAAAAACAATTTTAAAAATTACCGTCCTGTTTCCTGCTTATCTTTTTTCTCTAAATGTTTGGAAGGGGTTAATGCATTTGTTACATCATATATTGATTCTTACAATTTATTCTTGTTTGGTATTCCTGCTATACTGCTCCATAAATTGCAGTTATTACAGAATTCTGCTGCTCGCTTCACTATGAATATTGGTCCAAGAAAACATATTTCTCCCATTTTACAGGCTCTACATTGGCTTCCAGTTCACTATCGCATTGTCTACAAAATTTCTCTTACTATATGAAAAGCTTTGCACAGTCTTGCGCCAAGTTACATTTCAGAACTTTTTGAATTTTGTGATAATGATCGTGAACTTAGATCTAGTGATCAACTTATATTAACTGTTTCACATCTTAGTTCGTCCAACTCTTCACGTGCATTATTAATTGCTGGTTCTAAGGTATGGAATTAGCTGCCTCTGAATATTAAGATGTCTTTTACCATAATTGTATTTAAAGCGAGGTTAAAATCTCACTTTTTTCTGCTGGCATTCTCGTAATTGTTCTATTGTTGTTACGCCATGAGGTAATTCTGAATGTGGCGGTTTAAAAATAAATATTATGATTATTATAAATGTCTCTGGAAAACCAGTGGTTTTTGTCAGTTAATTTCACTATTCATGTGTTAACGGCATCTATTGCTCTTTTCTTGGCATCCAATGTTGTCTCTGCATAATGGACACCACATCCATGTCGACTTTATCGGAATATTTTTGTATTGATTAAAAGGGCTTATAATTTTTTATTGCAGTTCTAAATAAATATCTTTACTGCAATAAATGCATATACAATACTTTAGAAATAAACGTTTCTGACTTTTTGCAAAAATTCAGCTGAGTGCGAATTTAAATGCTACGATCTGTCAAGACATTTTTAGATGTTTTAACTGTTAGTTACACCAATATTAATGTTAGATGAGCAATTGTTACATGCTTAGGTATGTCTATTTGAAGTTGAAATGTTATGTATAGATTCCTACTAAATTTGTTAAACATTGACAATCTGTTATACAGAGAGGATATGAATAAATTTATAATTAGGACGGATTTCGATTTTTATCAAAGAATATATAGTTTCATGATTGATCAAAATTTAGAATTATCACAATACATCATAAATTTCAATGCGTTACAGTCAAAATGAAATATAAAGTAAGATAATTGCAATGATCTAAACTAAAAATATACCTTATAATTATTTAATTGGGACAATTCATTGTTACAAAATGTGTAAATCTAAAGTTCATCCAAAAGGAATATATGCAATGTTGGTTTCGAATTCGCTCTTCATCTGCAATTAATATTTCCCACTGTTGAAGCAGAATGATGTCTTTGTTTGAGAGCCGATGTTGAAAGGCGCAACTAAATTCTGCATTGCAGAATCGTTCGCGGTGAAAATTTGCACATTTTGTTGGTTTGAAGGACTTTTTTATTGGTTTTTCTATGTCCTGTCGAGCATGTGCAAAACGGCATCGATTGCTAAGAAGCAGAAGCCAAACTTAACGAATTTCGGACACATGAATGCCTTGCATTTTACGAATTTCTCAGTGCTAGGAGTTGACATGTCAAAGTTTCTAGACTAGAGCAATCGTTTGCCGACATGAATATGTATGAATGAATCTATTGAAACACATCGAGAATTTATACACAGTTGATTGGGTTTCGATGATGAATTGAACTACCCACCGGGATTCTTCGACAAACCTCAATCAACGCATTTGACTTAAATTGAATAATGAAATCGCCGTCCCGTAGGTGATTGTAAAAGATCTGCTACAGTAATTATTTCCTGCGATGCATATATTTTAATTTTTCTCAAGTATACTAATTTAATTTGCTTCAAGATCTAGACAGTGTAATTATGGAAAATGGGCTTGCACTCAAGAGCTAATGGAACGTAGTTTTCAAATTTAAGAATTTGTAATATTTTTAGGGACAAAAACTGAACTTCAAAACTATTTTTAACATCTTAGAAATTCAAAACCTCTTGAAAAAGCTGTAAAAAATTAATAAAATTTGTAAATTTAGTCATATAAATGTGAATATCATTTTTACATTTGAGGTACGTCAGATAGAAAATTTTAGCTGGTGGGAAACTGCAGTATAGTGAACCCTCACACTAGATCCACCACTGATCACACCAATAAATATTTTGCTTTCCTTTAATCAGAGTGGGAACCGGAATATTATATTTGCATTGTATATTTAATTTATGCAAGTATATTATATGTATATACAGTATATACATACATATATATATATATATATATATATATATATAATGCACGCTTTTATAGTTTCAAAGTTAAAGGTAGCACAATTTTTAGATGAAACATTATTTTTGTAAAATTTGTCATTAAGGAGTATAGGC
>CABFPE010000209.1:132614-156463 GCA_900660155.1 Hofstenia miamia | reverse complement strand
ATATATATATAGCACGCTTTTATAGTTTCAAAGTTAAAGGTAGCACAATTTTTAGATGAAACATTATTTTTGTAAAATTTGTCATTAAGGAGTATAGGCATTGTGCTTTTATTTTTGTTTCCTTATGTCCCAATTCCAACTTAGTAACTGAAGCTGATTTTTGCATTTCTAATAAAGGTGTGGGTTGATAAATATTTCAAAGGATATTGTAATTATTTCAAACATCACAAAATCGTGTTACACAATCATTTTAGTTTGATAACATTTTATCTTGAACAAATGTATAAAAAATGAGAGATATTGACAAGGCTAAATCTTTCATTAATAATTCTTATAGCATTTCCTACTTCTGGAAATTGGCAAGACGATGCAACAGCAAGATTTAAGTCGTTATTAAGGCTAAGAAACTACGTTTGTCATTGGCCCTAGGCATTAGCAAGCTCATGTCCCTGTTCTACAGCTTTTGTCTAGCAGTGATGAGCCTTCCTTTTCTTTAGAATAGCAGGCTCACAAACATATTCTGCGGGTTGTGCACATGACAACTGCTTAAATTATCGAATTAATGCGAGCGTCATTGAAAGTTTCTATGTCGTGATCCGACCATTTGCACAGAAAGGAAGATTCCGCATTGATTTTCACTGCTAAGTTGACTCTAAATAGTAAATTGTATGATAATGCAAAAATTTCTAATGTGTATCTAAATTTTAAATGCTTGGCATTAATTATAAATATCCGAAATTTAGAAATTTGCCAAATAAAAATTAGGCTCTTCAATATTTAAGGATAGAAGTAAATCATACACCCTGTCCTGTACCACCTCTGGATGCGTCACTGAATATTACAGCCATACATAAAGAATTTTTAGAATCACAAACGAAGTAAAAATGATCTAACTATTAGCATCACATGTATAATTTTTCGGAAATCAAAATTGTCTTTTTCATGTAAGTCTATATTTCATACGCCTGTAATGTTTAAGTATGGCGAATATTTTTCCCTCGTTTTATTTTTTATTTTTCGAAAACGAATTAAAATGTATGGAATTTTTACAATGAAATAGCAGCGTATTTGAAAAACGAAATTTAACCCTTTGAATGTAATGTATAGATTCCCGAAAAACGAATTAAATTTTGTACATAGACTAGCTAAGCAATATAAATACATTGATTTTTTACGATTAGGAAAATTAATCCTTTGCAAAACGTAATACGTGTTTAGTCAGCAATGCATTATCACAAACGCAGTGTAAACCACCAATTAGTCAGTTAATAGTATCATGTATATTAACAAAGTAAAATAAAACATGCAAACTAAATTGCTCCCCGTAAATATCACAAAACTAGTAAAGTACATGTTTATGAATCAACACAGGATGAGTAAGCAACTTCCATGACGTCACTGCACGAAAACGCAAAAACTCCTCCAGATGTGTATAAGAGACATTTAACGCAAAATTGCTACAAATGAAAAAAACAAAAGATTAGCAAACTTTTTTATGAGAATTGCAAATCAACTAGTCCTTATAATTCAAAATTATATGGCCGTTTCCAATGCAATTCCACTGTCCAAAAGAAATCCAATAAGATTCGAATTCCAATGCATCTTTTCTCTTTTCAATGATATATTTTAAGAGGCTTCGAATACAATTAACAAGAAAAGCAATTATTTCACTATCAAAATTTCTTGATTATTTTTCTTCACATTTCAGCGCTAGGTTATTTTTTCATTTATTGATTTTCTTGAGGATTTTTATCATCCTTCATTTAAAAGCATCCATTCCTTGGTACTATTGGCTAAGGTTCATAAACCAGACATACCCTGTAGGTCGATTGCAAGGTCTTGTGGCAGCATTACTAAAAAATTATCCGATAAAGAATGCATTTTGTCGAAATTACCAAAAGCAAAAATCAATGCGAATTCTAAGAATTTTTCTGGTAACAGCTAAAAAATATAGTAGTAAGTTAATAGTATCATATGACTAAGTGTTTGTATACTAATGTTTCTCTAGAGAAATCAACACACGTCGCAATAAGAACGTGTGAGCAAAGACATAATATATTATTTAGATTATAATCGAACCAAGATTCTCTTATATTAGCAAGAAATATCCACTAATGGGAGTCATTGTGCCCAAAATTAGCTAACATTTATCTTTCTTCACCTCTCGGTTGTTGAACTATTATCTGCCATTTTATGGGCGTTGCTAAGGGATTTTCGAAAGACATGTTATTTTTAAAAGCCATTTATTATATGCTAAGGCTTAGGTACAAAAGATTTGACCTCAGATTTAAATTCAGGAAGTTTCAAACCTCTGAAATCGCATTATTTGCTTAAGAATCAAATATTAATAGGAAATCATTTTAATGTAGGATGAATGGTTAAACACTCATATGATGAAAATTAATTGCAAAAAGTCGAATGGAATTTTGCTAAAATATTCTGTAAAAACCAAAATAAGCGAGTAACAATGCTCAAAGTATTACAGAAAACATTTTTCTGAAGTAAGGGGTGTCCCGTAACTTCGCCGCGGTTTTCGATTAACGTTAAATGATTCAAACCGACATATTTTTCGACTCATTTGTTAATGAAAAGAAAGCATATTGATACAAAAGTTATATATTCATGGTATATGTGCATCTAAAAGCAATTAACATAGATATCGAATCATTCATTACCACTCATCAAAATCGTCATTCAATTCCAAAAGCATCATTTCAAATTCGTCATCATCACCATTGAAACAAACAGGACAAGGACATTTCTTCTCAGATTTTTATGTTACTTCAATCTATCGGACCTTACATCAATGATTGAAATTTAAATCTCACTTACCCAAGATATCGAACAATTAAAAATTACATTCTAAAACCGATATTTCTAAAAAAATGAATTCAATGATTAATGCGTTAAAAGAATACAAAATAGATCATTAATAATGCTAAAGACTGTGTCAGACAATTTTTCAGAACGTATAGAAAATACATTGATAGCAGTAGTTCGATATATGAATCTAAACTGTAATTTATCGGAGATATAACACCGCGTCGAAGTTATGGTATACCCTTTAGTAATTTTTACATTTCAGGTTGCATTTTTTTGCCCTACAGACTCCGTGCTAATTTTAATGGCATATAATTAAGAAAAATATTTTTAATTTAAGTATATATCTAAATTGTCAAAAATAGTATGATGGATATTTTTCATATACATGTGATAATTATAAATTATAGTATTGCCAAATGTCAATTAAGGTACTACAGGTTTTTGCACGCTATTTAGAAGTTTCTATATCTTAATCACAGCTAGGTTCATCCCTGGGAAAATATTGATGCTCGAGCTATTTACTGCTGAGTGACAAAATATAACAATTTTTTCAACTTAATATTAGGGCAGACACTTGCATGGCAAAATATAGTGAATAGTAAATTATAGACATAGTTAATGTAATGGTAACAGAGAAACAGAACAGTTAAGCGTTTGATACACAATGAATTGCATTGCCTTGACAAATGACATCTGCGCCGTTGAAAATGATGTTTAGCACTGAAAAATTATTACAATTTGTTGATATTACTCATTGAAAGCCTACTTCAAAATGACAAACCCAAATGCATTAAGGAACACTAACGTCAATCAATATTGCCAATTTCATTTCCGTTTTTACAAGGATAGATGGGATTTTCGTGGATGCAAAACATGCTGTCGTCTTGATTTCAGTCATGTACTTGCTTGTTTTGATTTTGCAGTATAGATTTTACATCAGAATTTGACGTTGGGTGCCAGCAATTAAAGTCAACTGAACATGCTTGACAAAATACTGTATTTAATATTGCATTGTATATCCAAATGCTGCTCCCCCTGGTAAAGGATTTGACGAATTAGATTTTGACACTCTCTCTGAAATACATACTCGATTTTACAAATGAATACAAAGTCAAGAACTGCAGTCTTGTATCTAAGAAATACCACTGACTATTGACATCATAGTTGAATCAATTTTCTTAATATAAAGCTTTTGCTATTTGTGAGAATTATTACAAAATTAAATTTGGTGAAAATGTGGTAAAATTACGCAAAAACGGTCAAAAGCTAAAAAATTATTGAAAAATTTTGTAATGGTGAACGCAGTTTTATCCGAGCAATGGTGATAAGGTTATTAAGGTGTTTCATAAATTTAGCTCTAAATTGTGAAAAAAATTGTGTTAACAAAAAAATAAGCCATAAAATATATTTTGAATAAAATAAAATCTTTTAACATCAATCCATAATAAGCTATTTTTAGATAAAATTTTAACAAAATCAATAACTACCTATACACTAACTAAATTTTCTTATAATACAGAAATTAAAACTCTAAATAAAATTGCACAAATAAAGATAAATTTATTCTTCATTATAGGTTTTCGAAGATAAATCTAAAATACATGATTGTTAACAAAACTCTTAAGCCGTTAAATATAATGGAGTAATACTATGCAATTAAATATTTAAAATAATAATTTAAAATGAATTAGTATGACAGAAGACTATCAAAACTATATACAAGAATCTCTCCGCTTGATCAAGTTCGACACGCGCAAAATTTCATAGCTACTGAGTGGTTCAGGTTGTGCGAGTTGTCTTTCTTTTGGACGTATGGTTATTACCGAAAATTATAGTACATAAAAACGGAAAAAACATTTAATCCTTTCAAGTGTTATTAATATAAGAATATTTAGCGGTTATAAAAAGTAATTAGAAAAAGACTATCCACTTTCCCGTTACATGCATCATGATAGGGGGGGGATGAATTGATGGGGGCTGCGATCGCTATCAATTGAACAGGGTAGCCGTCGAGGGCATACGCAGGTATACGCCGTATACCTTCTAGTTAAAATTATCTGCTACCATATACCTGCCAAATTATATCATTCCATATTGGGTCTCTGGACAAACTTATGTCTCGTATATGCCCATTTTGAATTGGCAACTATCGTATACGCGGCTGTAGATTTGAGGCCTGCGACAAAGGGGAATTCAAGATGATATTTTTTTAACTATAAAGATGCGCTTATACGAGCGTCTTTTTTATTATACATCAATTTGATGAAATTGCGTTCAAACGAGGATTATTTTGATGCGGCCACTTGTGTATTGATCAATTAAGTTTAATAGGAATTGTATTTTTCTATCAATAAGAAGATTAAAATCAACACTTCCATTACTGATTCAAAACATTAAAATCAAAAACTAATTTGATTGGATGTTTAACTTTATAGATATTGTTATATAATATACCCAAGACCAAGTAGTTAATTGCTGATAGTTCAAACAAATGAAATTACTTGCCTAAAGTAATTTACGATTGAAAAATATAATTAAAGTTCAATGCATGAAGGAATTCTGGTTCATAAGTGATTTCAATTAGTAATACCCGCATGTAAAATATATTGACAATTCAGTACCATAACTTGTGAAAAAACCAATATTATTTCATTGAAAGAAATAACTGCTTTTTGTTAAAAAAATTGGAACATTTAGAATTCAATATAGTCAGGGTTTGTTTTGAAGTTAACACTAGAAAGACGAAAGCCGTCATTTTTACAGCAATTAATATTATAAAAGCTATACGTGATTGAGCATGTCTTTAGTTTCAAATTTCTTGAGATTTATGCTTTGTAGTAGATAACCAAACTAAGTCACTACATCAAAGGTTTTTTTTCCTAACTTGCTTATACAGATCTACCTTTAAGGACGGCAGCCGTTACTTTGACGGCTAGACATTTCTATTTACTTTGTTACGTCAGTTTAGCATATTTTTTTCTAAAATGAGGGAGTTAGGACAATCTGCTCATAAAGCTCTTCAATTAAATTATTGACTTGAATAAATGAAGAATCGTCGGGTGAATCTGCTGATGAAGACAGTGGTTCAAGTCTATCAGATGCATCTTTCATCTCAACAGGAAATACCTCTATATTCAGGGTTCAGTTCTAATTCTAGTTCTGATTCAACAGAGGAAGCTGCATGTCATCAAAAACTTGTAAATTACGATAGCAGAGATGAAATATACAGAGTATCATAAAAAAATGTAACACTTTTGTTTTGGTCTGTGCTTTTTATTCTTTACTCTAAAACTTTCATCTTTGTAGGTGTGGCTAGCTAAAAGTTTTACCGAGGTGTTTCAAATTTCCAATTATACTATAATCATAACTCACTGCTTACTATTGATGAGCAACTCTTGCCATCTAAATATCGTTGTCATTTTCAACAGTACATAGCTCATAAGCCTGACAAATTCAAATTCAAATTTTGGGTTTTCTGTGATGAAAAATCTAAATATATTCTAAATATTCAACCTTATTTGGAAAAAAAATGAAGATCGGCCTGAAGGAGTTCCATTAGCACATTATGTCTCGAAGACCTTGGTAAGCCCATACATGAACTGTGGGTACAATATAACTTGTGACAGTTTTTTCACACGTGCACCCCTAGCGACAGAACTCATACAGAAGAAAACAACTATGGTGGGCACAATGAGAAATAACAAAAGGGAATTACCCAAAAGCTGCCAATACAATGAAAAATCGCTTGCCCGATATCAATCTGTATTCTTAATAGACAAGAACAAAAAGTTATCTCTCACAATTTATAAATCAAAACCCCGAAAAACAGTTTACATGCTAAGCTCAATGCATCAATGTTGTGAATTTGGAACATCAGATAAGAAGTTACGAGAAACAGTAGACTTTTACAACCATACAAAGTATGGTGTTGATCTCTTTGATAGCATGGTAAAGGTTTATACATTTAAAGCAGGTTCTAGATGGTCGGTGCATGTTTTTTACAATCTCGTTGATATATGTGCTATAAATACTTGGATTGTTATGTGAGACCTAACTCAAAATGGAAAGGAAAATTCCTCGTAGGAGCATTCTGTTGAACTTACGAGAGAAAATGTGCATCATGGCAAAAAGCGCAACACCATCTTTATTCTCTTCATCTACTGTTTTACAACAATAGCAGCAAAGACAAAGGGGAGAATGTCATGTAATGCCACATCATAATAAAAAGGCTTAAATGTGTTCCGTATGCAACAAATTGACATGTGGTTCATGTACAGGTATCAAAGAAACAGTAGTTATATGTAAAATATGTTATCAACAATTGTTGTTATTGTCGGCTTTTGAAAAATAACATTGTGATTTCGTACCAATTTTGTAATAATTAACAATAGGACTACAAAACAACAGAATTGATTATAAGAATTAACAGCCGTCAAAATGACTGCTCTCGTACAGTAAGGTTGCAAATTTTCTCGCCCTTCTAGTGTTAAAATAGTTGAGCTTCAAAATCTTCGTATTGTAAGACTCGCGGCTACTTGAGACAAACTGTCATCAAATCAAAGTCGTTAATTATTGATCGTTCAAATGAATCATGTGCGTTCAGACGAGCATCTTTTGAACTACGTCAAAAAGATGAAAGCTGTTGGTGCATCAATTTGAACGATGTGCGTTCGGACGAGCATCTTTTTGACGTATATCACATGATATACATCAAAAGACTCCCGTTTGAACGCACCTTATGCCTAAGCCTTCTTATACCACAACCAAGCCCATATGCACAGAAGAGGAATTGTTTAGGGCAGAATGTTAATAATCCCATTCAATACTTTCCGTTCGATTTTAAAATATATTTTCAAGTCAAAATTATATTAAGCTGCTGTTCATATGAAATTGTTTAAATTTAAAAAAATACGATTTGAGGGAGACGATATTTCGTCCAACGGCTCTTCTAGATGAAGAAGCAAAGAACTAGAAGACGAGTTGAACCCATTTCTGATGGGAGAACACGAAAGACATACTCCACTATCTTGCGATCGAGGTTGACATTGATAACAGCGTGGTACTGTCGAACCAAACGGTCCGCGTGGAATTCGTGGTTTTCTAAAAAATCTTAGGTATTATTAAAATACCTTGCCTTTATAAATATAACATTATTGAAAAATATTTACATAATCAGTGCAGTTCTTGAATATATCTGCATTTGTGTAACCCGAACTGCTCGAGCAATTATGGAAAAAAGCTTTTGACCCAAGTTAACATCCTAAATGCAATTTAATCTAAAAACCCCAGGAAGCTGTTTATAAAACGAGGAACATTTTGAAAATTAGAGGAGACTACAAAGTGTTGGAGTTTGAAGAACAAAATTATGGTCGAATTATATAAATGAAGATATCGATGCAGTCTTACCTATAGAAACAAGAAGTAATAGAAAACTAATAAATTTAGGAGATATCAATTTATTACACTTCGAAAACTTCTCATAATACCTGTAACAGTTGCGCTTGTGGAACCACCGAGTTTAGTAAAATTAATCTTAATAAAACTTAAGACGAATCAACAATGAGCTACGAACAAATTGCAGGTTAACGTATCTGCATCCATTTAAAAATTTTTAATTAGCAAAATCAATCTAATATTGTAAAAAAATAATTTTTTCTTGCCAAATTTTTCGTGTAGTTTTCAAAGACTACATGACAAAACAAATATCATATAATGCAATCGTAATTAGTTCATCAAGCTTTCAGAAGTTTCTCAATTTGTGTATACGTTATCCAATGATTAAACCATGAATTTATTCAGTCGATAAGAGATTACATTAAGCCTAAACTAAGGGTGTACTCGAGGGAGTGCGCTGGGATTAATTTTGGAGTACAGTGCTGGCCTAAAGAAATTTTGCAACATAAGATTCAAGACAAAGTTAACAAATCACATTAATTTATCTAACTTCATTTGAAGACCTCCGCACAAATTACGATATAATGTATAAAATGCTTATTTTCTATGCATCGCTTTCGCATTAATGTGAAACACTACGAATTTCACTATACACAAAGTAAGAACACTGAATATGATAGGTGTTGTCATAAACTTGTAAACTTATTATTTTGTGTTTATTAAACACTGCGTGATTACTAATTAAATACGCTTTTTATTATTTAGTTTTGACAGTGCAATCTACGTATATTACAAATAAAGTCAACCTCTTGTTTAATCATTTGTTCTTGTCTATACTATCCGTTTTAGTTTGGTTATTAGTTGCATAACAGGGGTAAAAGAAGTTTATTTTTATTTATGAAAAAAATGCCTTTAAAAAGCTACCTCTTTTTCTAAAACCACACTTTTTCAAGTTTTTATATAATTGGGAATTTAACTCGGCCTGATGGCTGCCTCCTACTTTTACTTACAAGGGGGCAATATTGAAAAACCTCCAATTTTATAGTTATGGCCTCATGCGGTACATCATTTTGTAGTGCTTCAAAAAAATCACAAACTTGCCCAGGTTTTCCCTATTTCCCTTGTCAAGATAACCGTATAAATTTTCTTTCAATGTCATTGTTATATCTTTGTACTATTTAATGTAATGGAATTTTACTACTGGGAAACTTTAAACACTTATCTTGACAAGAGAAATAAAGAAAATCTTGGAAAGCTTATATTTATTTTTTAATTTTTTGAAGCTCTACAAAGTGGTGTACAGCATAAGGCCATAACTATAGAGTTGGATATTTGGAGGATTTTGCAATTTTGCTCCCTTGCTAGTAAATATGAGGGGGGTTTCAAGCAGGGTTAAAATGGCAACTACATCAAAACATGAAAATATGTGGTTTTAGAAGTAGAAGCAGCTTCACAGAACCCTTTTTTCAAAAATCACCTTAATATTAAAGTGTTTATCAGCAACCAAAGGCATTCGTTACCAAAATAATATTCGCTCGTAACAAAAGATAACGTGGATGTCAATCACATTGACCTTTTGGAATTTCATGGTAGTGATTTGATTGTTTTATGGTAACCACTAATCCACCTGCTTTTGATGCACCATAGTGATGTTATTCTCAAGCTTAATAAACAAATTTATGATAAAACTAAGTTTTCGAAAAGTTCTCTTGAAATCCTTTATGAACATCTATTTTTAAACGTTACTTATGTAAAAAAATGATGTTTTGCATTTAGGATGAAATTCCTTTTAATCTCACTTTAATAGTTTATGGAAAGTTCATAAACAAAAGAATATATCTTAATAGTTTCCTTGTCTTTACAGTACACTTGCTTAAATCTCTGGTCAATTTCTCCAAATAAACATGCTCCATTTGTTGAGCACAACTACATCAGTTTTTTTAAAAATAAAATTACAAGCTATAGTTTATTAAATCTTGAACTATTATATGAAAAATTACATTAATGAAGTTGTAATAAGCTAAGTGATATTTTTGTACAAACATAAATACTGTGCTTTTCTCAGAGTTTAAGTTTCACTTGAATAAAATTCATAGCAAAGATTGTTTAGCGATCTATTTCTAGGCGTTTTTTTCCTGCACCTGATAAATAATTTTTTAAATCTTTTTAATGTTCTAGCCAACGTGGATGTACTGACACCAATAAATTTTGAAATAGAATAAAGATAATGACTAGTACGTTACAAAATATCGATTTGGCGTCTGTTTTCTAATGTCTATTTTTTATATTACCAATTTTCCACAGAAATAATCATGCATTATAATTCCAAAGCCAACACGTGAAAAAATTGAACTAGGCCGGAGGCAGACACTGGGGAGTGGCGCGCAATAAGAAAATTACAATTTCTCTTGAAAACTTACAGCTGAATCAATTTCCCAAGGAAGGCCCCGAATGTAATCGCCCATGAAAGAGGCTAACATATAAATGCAACAAATTTTATCGCAAATCGTTACAACAGTAGTTAGTTATATTATGAATACTATAAAATTATTAACGAATGTTAATTATTATTCCTATTTTAATTATTTCTCAAAATAGACATTTTGAATAAACATTGTAACATAATTAAAATATTTTTCCTTTTCAAATTATTATTTAACCATTCTATTTGATATAATTCAACAGTTATGGTGATTTAAAGTACTAAACAATTTTGAACACATTGTATTTGAAGCCATATTAACATAATCGTGATAGACTAGACTTCGTTTAAGCTTAAACCTTGTTTCTGTGGCCATGATACCTAAAAACAGTATTTTATTGGTTATAGAATGTCCCATTCACATTAGTCATAGTGAAATTTTAATATTCTACACAACGTTCACTCTAGGAAAAGCTATTCTACACCTACTCGTTATTTCTACTAATCAGATCCTGCAAGAAATAGATTGTATTGAAAGGAATAACAAACTTAAGCACATAGCATTGTTTAAGTATGTGCATGTGTTGACAATGAATTGATATTTAAAGGCTAAAACGTTTGTGCTGGTCAAAAAATACAGAAGTATCAGAATGATATAATAGTTAGCAAATTAGGAAAAGGTGTAAGAAATATGGTTCTTGTAATAAGGTATTACAACCATGTGCATTTATTCAATTCTTCCTTACTATTATCATGAGTTACTTTAATTACACAAATATATTAGTTGCTGACTTTAACAGTGCACTTTATAAAAATCTTGCTTTACAATTGAAATGGGCACTAAAATGTCTCAAAGAAATACTCTTCTAAAATTCAACATTACACTTCTAGGTAAGTCCTCTTACTAAAAAACTCATTATACTAAATTAACATTGTTTAAACTCATATGAAATCTATCACCTGATAATATTGGTAAAATTTGGGATTGACTCATTAACAGAAATCAAGATCAAAACTATCTACATGTTGCCATTTGAAACTGGAATTTACCACTTAAATAAATAAAAACGTTGAAAGACCCAAAAAAGGAATTAAAATTTATATTAAAAGTATATATTTCTTATAACTCATAATTGAAAAAGTCTGAAATATTTGCTTAATAATTTTTGGGTATTTTGGGAACTTTATGACGCCAGTCAGGTAAATTACTAGTTATGTATTGTAAATAATTTTTTGAATTTCTAATCTTTTATAACTGAATTATTTATAATTTTGTTCTTTCTTCATGAGTTCTAAAAAAATGCGCATGATTTTGATAATTTGAACCAGAGTGTGACAAATAATGTGAATAAGTAAGAAAAACCTAAGACCTTCAGAGGTTATGAACAGGGGGTTGCACACACTGCTTCAATATTGAAAATAGCATTTTCTCACATTTCATATGCTACTACATAAATCGTGAGTTGTAAACCTGCATATTTCGCAACTTTTTGAAATAGCGCCTTTCCTTAGTATTACCTGCTTCTCAATATTTAATGGGATTTTCAAAATTTATTCCGTATAAGAAATTATAAAGATAATGTCACGGGTGCAATAATGTCTATTTTGCATCAATTTGGAACAAGAAAGATGCCTTAACTAGATATAAAATATTAAGTAATTTTCAGAATGTAAAGTTTCTGTCTTCCATGAGTTATGCCCAACAAATAGAAAAAAGTTATTACATAAAATTTAAGAAAAGATCTAAGCTTGAATTATTCAAAGGTTACTGTTAAAGTTGATTTGTCCTGATTATCTTTTATTCTTTTCACCCGTATCTCAAATACATTTACTTTATACACAAACTGTCAAGTTGACTATGCCTTACAAGATGAATTACCATTTTATTACACAACTACATATTCAATAATTACGTGGTATGTTCAATCGTATATTTTAATAAAATTTACTTCCGTCATATAATATTGAAGATGTTACAAATAGTAACTTTCGAATTCTATTAAACTATAAAAATATGTTTGTGATCAGTCTGCATATACGATATTAGCTTAGCGCGGAAATTTGCTACATAGATTGCGCCAATCAGACAAAAAATAGAACACTTACAAAATGCTTTACGTCTTATAGTTTTTCATGGTATTCAAAAGTAGGTTGGACCGGTCTATTGGGCTTGAACGACACAATGAGTGTGGATTGAGGTTAGGTTATTTTTACATATTTAAATTGGTTTGGCCGATCACTGTTCTTTGGTTTTGGATTGACATTCCCCAAAATTTATAGTAGTTATTAAGTACTTTATGATATTTTAATGGATTTGGTATTTGATTTTTTAGTGTACATCTCTGCATAAAATAGAGTCCTATTTGGAAATTTCATCGTATACTTAACTAATTTACCGCCCATTTCAATCAACATATAACATTCCATTTCAAATCACTTACTTTACTAAATAATCACGCACTGCACCACCATGATGAAGTCTTCTTTCCCTTGCCCACACCGGATGACTTGGTGCCATAAGAAAAGCCTGCTCACAACAAGATTTGTTAACAAGCCCTCTATAGTTCATTGCATGAAAAAGCCGAAGTTTAGCTCTCTGAAATTTGCCAATTTTTTTCCGCCAACCTCTAAGTAAAACCCAGGGCAGTATTTCGTATTTCCAATCTTCATCATCCTCCTAAGCGAATTGAGGTTACTTGCTACGATGAAAGACTTGATTGCAAACTAGGATCACAACCGATTCTGTAAAATAACAACAATGATAAACATTAAAAATTACTGCACTTCTTTTAATTTATTTTTTCAAATTTGGGAAAGTTGTAGACCACCAAATTAACAGACGATGAAATACTAAGAGTATGATGTTAATGTCTAAATTTAAACTCAATTGGACAATTGGTTTTGCAAAAAATGTAGAAGTGGTTCGATTTACCGTCGATATTTAAACATGAACAACATTCTACTGCTTGTTCGTACATATTTTTATGTGGAACAAGTTATTTACAAATCAGGAATATTACCCTAAATAATTTACTTGTTAATTAGTTAAACGTTTTTATATGAGTTTTTTTATAGAATAAGGCCTAACAATTGAAGTTATATTGGACTATTGTCACTGATTAAATTTGTGAAGTAGATTTTTATGAATCATTTGTGCCTGAGCACACACATTACACGATGCCTCTATAGAAAACACGGCATATGGAATTTAATGTTAAAAAACACGGGCTCTCTTTCTAAACATCGTTGCTACTCTAATCAATGCTAAAATTATTTGATTTGTCAACGGTTTAATTTTCTGACGATTACAAAACTTTGCAAATCAAGATAACTGATCTGAAATTTGATTCGGATTTTGCTGAGATCTGTCGATATGCCACAAAACATTTGTTCTTACTTTGAATCATCTGCAATCACTATCTGACATTTAAGTTTGTTCAAACCCTTTGGAACACCAAGATCCCTTATGATTTAGGATTGTCATCACCTCAAGAATAAAAGTGACTAAGTGATTTTGGATACAGAAGAGCAGGATTAAAGAAATTCAGGCGGGACAGTAAGACAAAAATTGTGTTTGAAACAAGGAATTTTGAAGGTTTTCTTTAAAATTCCAAATTTATGAACATTGCTTTCTTATTTCTCCATTACGACATAAATTTCATATAGTAAATGTGGAAAACACTTGCAAAAAAACCCTAAATGAACTTTTATGCAAAACACTTTGAAATATAACTATGTAAATATAGGTTAACTATAATTTTTTTTCTGATTATTGCAACATGCTAACTAATTTAATAAGCTGTTATTCTTATTGCTCTCTTACGTTTCATAGCATAAATAATTCATGTACAGTGATGTGCATAAGTTTGAATACACCAAAATATAATGCATGAGTACATACATGAGTCTTATATGAGATTGGAAAAAACTTTTTATTTGCATTCAATTATAATGTTGTATTCATGTGATGTAATAATATATAACACACTACCAGTAGCTTTAGGTTTTCTTTACTTTTACTATGGAGGCATTAGTGCAGAAACGTGCAAACATTGTATTACCTAAGTAAGAAGGTTTCTCGTGTTGGAAAATTGAAAATGGGGTGGGCATCATTATTGTTGTGTATAATGTACCATTGATTGACACACATCTACAATCAGGAAAACTTCTAAGAAAGTGCAGTACATCATAATAAGGACTTTTGTGAAAAATAATAATCGCAGAAGACATTACTAGTAATCTCACTGTTACAGTTGATTTTATTGGCCACGCTTATTTCTAAGGCCATTGGTTACCGCCAGCTACAAAATCAAATTTTTCTGTAAAAATTCAGTGATGAGACCATCATTTGCAATTACTCAGTAAACACCCTATGTGCGACAACAATAAAAAAACATCTACATTCAAGGTATTTCCAACCTACAATTAAATATTTGCCTTCGTTAATGGTTTGGGGAGTTTTAAGTAGAAGCTGTGGTTCTATTAATGTCTTGCAAGCTGAGCAAGTAATCAATATCACATATCTTGAAAATTTAAACGATAAATTAGTGCTTAGGGCCTGATATCACATGATACCAACCCTTTTTGAAAACTGCTGGTTTATATCAAATTAGAAGATATCCCTCACGAATAATGTCTTTGAACACTTGCCTGCCTGTACATGCACATCGGGTGCCTCGAAATATCTCTCTCTCTATGTCTTGTTGCCGAATGGCAGCGGTTATTCAGGGTAATGTACGCATACTACGTACTAAGTTGAAATTCTGCAATACACATTTGTTGTTTAGACAAAGTTTCTGTTAAATAAAAAGATTTGATTAACATTTATAAATCAATAAACATGTCCTTGTAATATATATATTTTACACTATATATATATATATATATATATATATATATATATAATATTATATTTCTAAAGATTTACTGAATACTATATAGTCTAATTAGCTTAATTAATAACTAAGTAGGAACCCTAAATCAATTTAGATTTGAGTTTAGTTGTCGCCTTTCTATTTTTCGGATTATTACACATATATTTAACTTTAAACTGCTTGTCTTTTAAGAGAACAATTTTCCCAAATTTTTAAATAATTTTCTCGATGCATATTATGAAATTTGGAAATTGTGGCAATTAACATCCCATGTAATGTTGAAAATGTGTCCCAAAGTTTTAAATTCTCTTCATATCAAAATTTAATGTTCAAATAATCAGTAACTCTAAACAACAATTATCAGCTGTTTCTTGTTGCGTAGGCCGATCACTTAAAGGGCGCACGTGCGCAAAATTAGAGTTTACGCACCGAACGCGGTTTTAGAACGTAATTGGTTATCTTTTATCCAAATGAATATTTGGTCTCTGCTCTAAGGGAGGACTTTCACCTAATTGGTTCGTATAATTCAGTGAACCATGTCGTTAACCATACATATGGAAAACATGTTTTGAAATAATTAAATACGAATAACTATCTATTCATACAAACAAAGTAAAAATAGAAGACATACCTCCAAATCACAAGCGAGATAAAGAGTCAAATAAAAGTTGAAAACAGTGAAATCGGAACTTTGAAAAGCAGCGCGAGTCATCAGTACAAATGTGATGGCGATAAGATACCTATCAGATATTCTATAACAGGGATCCTTTGAAAGGAATTGCTTTATATTGTCACATTCAAGCAAATGCAAAAAACGATCCATATTTGAAGGATCCGCTCGCAAAACGGTTGTCGATAGATGTGGATAGATTTCTAAACGTACTTATTTAGGCCACAGGCAATTGCATAAACAATTGTCTCAATACGACTTTTTTGCAACAATACGAGTTACGGATTTCCGTTAAGGGGCACAATGGCTAGCGTTTCAACATTGTTTATTAACTCAAACATATTTGCTACTACAAACTTCGGTATAAACTCCATTTCTTCATTATTTTCCAAAATGGCAAATTAAACGAGGGTACACATTTTGAGTGTTGTATCTAATAAACGACACTTTCCACAAAACCAGCTGCTAAACGTATTCTTTATGCGGTATGTACCAGGTGCTGATATTATATTTAACGTATGATTTGTACGGGTCGATTTTAATCGAAATACAGGTAATGGATTGCGGGCTACCCTCCTAAACTTTGGAGAACTACCAAAAAGTGTTGGTAAAAATGAAATTGTGTTATCAGACATTCAACCCCCTCCCCTGTACATACCCCTTGAAATATTCAAATTCCATTAATACTCAAAATCCTCATGTTTGATATGATTATTAAAGTTCTATAGATGCTTAGTTGACAAAAACTTAATGAAAAGTAATAGTTTATCCGTAAGAAATTATAAATTATCATTCACAATACATAGATTATCAACATTATATACAAAAATGTACTACGTAGTTTCTAAACGCAAAGCTTAGTGTCTTAAACATCTGTAAATTTTAAATTATAACAGGTAGAATGATGAAATAAGAATTCTTGATAGAAAAAATTAAAAAAAAAACCCCTTGAGGTGTATACTTCACTTCCAATAGTTGCAAGCTATATTAAAATTCATTATTTGCCTTCATCAATGCTGCAGTTGACAGTGAATAAGGAAAATTCAATAGTTGAAGAAGTGATAAAAAGTAAAAAGAATATCAGAAGAATAAAGGGCTCTCAGAGTAAGTGAGGTAAAATTTAAGAAATCGAAAGAAAATAGTCTTATATAAACTAGGCAATTTGGAATTGAGAAAAGTACAAAAAAGCTATGAAATATTGAACATGTGGGAAAAAATATTAATTAATAAGAAAGAAGACTGCAAAGTTGCAATTGAAAGATTTATCAGTACTAACAATCCTAGTCTAAGATTTGAAATTGTATTCTAATAAAATTGTGTAGCACAATAGTTGTTAACTGGAAAATTGTATCCTAGCCGGAATTGCTTATAGTCTTATTTGTTCCAAACATGGCCATCTTAATATACGGCCAGATATTTTGCATTTAAGAGACACAATATAAGAAAAAATAAATGTAATGAAATTGTATAAAAAATTCAGTCATCTACAAAATAAAGATTCAGCCTAGAAATAAAAAATATGTACAATTGCAAATAAGCTATGCTTTCAAATCTCTTTGCCACTTCATCTTCCCGAATGTCATTTTTTGCCAATTTCCTTTCATTGTTCAGAAATATATTAACTACAACACTGAAAACACATCGAATTCCAGACTTTTGATGAACTGAAGAACGTGCTATTAGTTCTTCTAAACGATCATAAAACTATTTTTCTAGTATAGTGGCTATATTTCGCATAGAAATTGTATTTAATTTATAAATGCAGAAAATGTTCTCGGGTAATGTCTAACACCAAAAAGCAAGAGCTTACAAAATTATGCAATGACGAAATTGGTCTTAACAATTTCCCTCCGGATAGAGATTCGATGTAAGAAAACTCTAAATTAACGTCTCTGTCATGATCATTAGTCAGGATTGTATTACAATTATCGCAACCTAATTTTTTCTTAAGAATTTTTGTAAGATATCCAGAAATATATGCCACCACGTGTTCAGATCTGTGGAGAGATAATTTTCTAAAAAGTTATTTGATATTCCATCAATTTCCTCAAACAGTTTATTAAGTACTTCCGCAGCATTTACCACAAGCATTGACAAGCTTTTCAAAAGCTGAATTATTTGCAGATTGACTGTCTGTAATAACTGCGCGCACTTTTAAGCCATTTCTATATATATCTGAAATGCTATTAGTAATTTCTTTTGAAAGCCATTCACCATTAAGAGAACGTGCAGGACATGCTTTGATAACATACTTTCAAAATAATTTTAAGACAATTACTTACTTTTTTGCAAATTACTTACTCTTTTTCCATCCTTCTGAACATATTTATCCTCAAAATGCTTAAGACAAATGACGGAATTGGCTGTTGGTTGCCAGTCCTTTCTTCCTACAAATTTTATACATCGTTCCAAAAGATCCGGGTTCTTAAATGGAAAATGAAAGCTTGCAAATGATTCTGAATGTCTGTGTCCAGTGTAACAGTTTACGACAATTCACTTGTTGACCATCTTAACCCTATTCCAGTTGGGCTTAACGAAATTCGATAAAACTTTTTTTCCACATTTTTCATTTTTTGAACCACAAATTGATACAAAAACAAAAATGAAAGTTTTTTTCATTGATTTGTGTTACCTTAGACATAATACATTGGAAAACCTACGTCTCAAAGCTTATAGAGACAAAAGTATTGTGCTATAGCCTCAAAAAACTAGGTATTTCACCGTTTTTACCGCAATTTTGCCAATAGACCTCCGGAAAATGCTTACAGAGGAAAAAGTACAGGTCCTTTTGACTCAAAATTTTTAGGGATTGGGTATAGATAAATTTTGTTCACTTAGTCGAAAAATTTAGTTGTGTAATGGGGTCTAAAAAAAGTTATAAAAAATCTCCGACAGGGGGATTTTGCCCCCCCCCCAACTGGAATAGGGTTAAAAACCGCAACGTTGCTTACTTGAAGCAGACTAGATAATGAGTAAATCTTAANGACAGGGGGATTTTGCCCCCCCCCAACTGGAATAGGGTTAAAAACCGCAACGTTGCTTACTTGAAGCAGACTAGATAATGAGTAAATCTTAAACCTATGTAAACAGCGTTGTCCAATCAATTTACACTGAGTTAATTGTACCCTTCATCTAAATAGCAAGGCGGAAATAGCCCAAATCGTTGCATAATGAAATATGACAAATTGTATTTATCAGAATTTTTAATAATGTGTAATGTTTATGTTTAAAATACACCTTTACGAATTTTATCATTTGTGCATTCTAGTTTCTGCCTTTTAAATGGAACATACACGGCCGTATATTAAGTTGGGCATGCTCCAAACTGTAATCCTTTAATATTAGCTTGGAGGCCATGTTGAAAAACAATTTTTTCATGTAAAGCTATTCACCATACCATAACAGATCAAAAAAGAGCAGTCTGAAAAATTGTTAAATTTATAGATGTGATTACGTTACATCTGTTATTGATAACTTTTCTGCTTCCTTCAATAAATTTATCGCATCTCAAGATTGACATTTTGCATTAACATTGTAAGAATGAAAATATTTCTTTTTCATAATTTTTATTTATCATTATATTTGTTATAATTAAATAGCTACGGTCGTTTAAAATACTAAGCCATTTCAGCACATTGTACTTCCAGCTATATTATCGTAATTGTAATATGTTAGATTTCTCTAAAGATGCTATCCTGAGTCGCTTTAACTACACAAGTATATTATTTACTTACTTTAACAGTGTACGTTATAGAAAATCTTTATTTACAATTTTAAAGATGAAAACTAAAATTCAGCATTACATTTCTAGGTCAGTTCTCTTCATCTTTTTAAAACAACTCATTATACTATGTGTAGGGAAATGAAGAACATTGAAAAACTGCAATCCTTTGAAAATGCATTTAAAATTTTTCTTACAAAGAATATATTTCTGGTAAATCATGGCTAGGATTCAAATTTTGCAATAATTCTCATATGAAATAGTGTGAAATGTTTGTTCTGTAGTTATTGCGCATAGGAATTTAGGGAATTTAATGACGCCACTCAGATTAATTACCAGTTAGTTAATTACAAACAATTACATGAATTTCGTATCTTATATTACTGAATTATTTTGTTCATTCTTTGTGTTTTAACAACCACAATGCATTTTGTGACAAATAATGTAAATAAATAAGAAAAAAGTAAGATAGACAATCTTCAGAGGCTAGGTACAGGGGTTTGAGGGTTACACTGATTCAATATTTAAAATTGCATTGTTTTCGCACATTTCATATGCTAGTACATAAATTCAGAAGGTTAGACCTGCATGTTTCCCAAATTTTTTAAACTACACTTTTCGCTAATTGAAAAAGCATTGCAGATGAAAGAAGCTCTTCATTGTCGGGAAAATGCAATTGAATGAATTTTCTCAAAAGACTCCTTGTAATGATTGGGTCATTTTCTATAAGCAACATGTAAAAATACATCTTAAATATTTCTATGGATTAAGATAACAGGTTTAAACCAAAACTAAATGTAATAATTTGAATTTTTTAGTTTTGAATGCAATTTAATTGTGCAACTCTTATCACTAGTGCGTATACTGAGACAGAGGAAGTATACTGGCAAAGCTTCACAAAGAAATTAAACAAAAAATATGAGGTAAGCAATTTGATCTATTGCATGTTAGCACTACTTTTTGTACAGTTGGACAAAGTAGATGAAAGAATACCATTTTGTATATGGAATTAAGAACCATAAAAATCGAAAATGAATTTTCAAAATGGCAATTATGGAAGAGAATCACTTTTACTTGAGAAATCTCAGGGATTTTTCCAATAATAAGAATGCTGCACATTTTATTTCGAAAAATTTTAAAAATAGTCATTCTCACAACCAATTTTACAGTTTTAGTGAGTTTACATAATGAAAGATGGAATAGTTAGGAATAGTTAATGGGGTGTATTTTCTCATTGTCTATATCAGGGTTCTCAACCGGGGTTCATGTAACTTTACTTAGGGTCCACACAAAAATAGCGAATTGCAGGTACACGGTAACAATTTGGTAATCCATGGGGCAATTTTAATTCAGAATTGTTTTCATTACTGAGAATGCAACTTCTACAGAAATCTGCCTCTATTTCAAAATACTAAAAGTAAAAATATTCACACAGCTGTTCTATTTTTCATAGCAATTATATAGAAGAAAAAACAACATCTTAGTTTAGTTTTCCTTCGAAATAAAGCATAATCATTTAATATATCATTAATATTAACAATTGCTCTACTATTGAATTAGTGATATTTTTGCGGAGAGTCCAGCAAAAAAATTAAGAGAAAGAAAGTCCATGGGTAAAAAACGTTGAGAACCGCTGGTCTGTGTCATATCCGATTGTAAGTCATGTGTTAAAAGAGGGGGTTTGTTTCTATAAGATTAAAATTGATCAAAAATGGACAACTCATTGAAGCATCAACAAAATCGAAAGAAACTTCAATGAAAGCATTTGCTATATAAAAACATCACATATGACTTACGATTTTGGTTTGAAAATATAATGGAATTAGTAAGCGAATCATTCGGTGGATCTTTTGAAATTCTAAAAAATTATATGCTAACTGAATGAATCATTAAACTCAATTGTTTAATGTGATAAAAATATTGCGAAAACAAAAAAAGAAGAGCATGTGTAGTGTTGTTAAATTGGCTTCTAATATTTAACATTAGCAATACAGTACCTTAGCAAATAAGTTTTACCAAAACAAATTCAATTCCACTGTCAAAATATATTTGATGTTCAAAATTTTGGTAGCACTTAATTCAGGAAAATTCTAACCAAATACAAAGTATTTCCCAATGTAAAATCAAATTTAAAATTTAATTTAAATTGAAAAATCCACACATGAAGGAAAAACGTGAATGCAGCATTTCATTAAATGAGATTATCCATCCGCACAGAGGAGGATGTTATCATTAATGACAAAATTTCAACCTGATTACTTGAGATTTCTGAGTTTTACTCATAGATGCATTGCCAGTCTTAGAAGATGAGAGTCGACGATATTTTGCAGGACACGCCATAACATTATCCGTTGAAACACGACGCCGAGTAACAGGGCGGTTACATGCAGATGACTCAATCAATGAATTTGCAGGAGCTTTCGTAGCGAAAACAGTTCCCATTCAATTCATTGCACTAAAATTATCGAAAAAACGTGAAAAATTGTAATTTAATACAAGATATTATTTCCATTAAGGAGGCTGTTCTTAGAGTTGGGATAGTTAATACATTTTGAAATCGATTAATCAACAATAAATTACGTGCTTAATTTTTAATTTTTTTATCATGCAAATCCACTGAAACTACAAATAAAATCTTATAGCGAAACGCAAGCTAATTTGTCGCGATGTTTTCTGTCTTTGAAAACAATTTTACCGGAAATTTCCCAGCAAAATTTGCAAGAAAGATCAATGACTATCAATTCAAAAACACAGGATATCATGTGATTTTGTCTATAAATTTGCTAGTGGTATCGTAAAGCGATCTACTATAATCGCCACTAAAATTATTTAAATACAGTTATCGCTAATATAAGTAGTCAAGGTCACGGATAGCACTGACTTCTGGAATTGAACACCAAATTTGCGAGAAGTTTTCTAAAAGTAATGCAACTTTCCCTCTGAATATTTATCATTTCGTGACTGACTGCTTTCAGAGTCAGACATCGATAACTTGGTATATATACATATATATATATATATGTGACCTGTCACACAAAAAGGGTACTATCCCCAAGAAAATTAATTTTGAGAAAACGGCGCTTTAAATAGAGAGCTGTATTCGCTTAAATATAATACAGATAGCTCTAAAATTTTGCAATACGCGTACTCTTGCGTTCGCAATGGCCTCTTTCTCGTTCGCCCCTGCAACTGAAGAGGAGTTTCTAGCGTGTGAAGCGGGCATGTAGCCATTGCATCAACCCGGCCACGCGGCCACACTAAAACAAAGCGAGGGAAGAAAACCTATCCGGCTCTCATTGAATAACTCCACGTCACACACTAACTAAAATACTTCATGTCATGATTTACATGTAAAATATAATGTTTACCATTACTTTTTGATTTGCCAAAAAAATTGAAAAAATGTTAATTAATCCTGATAGTACCCTTTTCGCGTGACAGGTCATATATATATATATATATATCTGTTAAGTACAGCTGTGTAACAGCGAGAACTAAATCGATTCAAATTCAAACAAACTAACGCTAGACAACAAGTTCATGGTTACGCAGAACCAATAGATAATTAAAGCTCACAAGTCCTAACACACTCCCACTTTCAAAGGAACTTCAATTTACCAAATGACGTGGCAGTTGTTTAACTTGTACAATTNTCATTCAGATACAGCAACACGATGTCCAAACCAGGCCGATAGTGTGAATCGGTTAAAACATTTACTTTTGGCTGAACAAACCGAGAGCATTTCAACTTAAAATAGACTTCCCTAAATGCCGCGTTAGATGTAGGCCAGTCGAACGGATACATAGGCGAAACCAAAACCAAAATGTTAAACGGTGAGGATTGTGTCGCAGAGCTGACTGACGTATTTATATGGAAAACTACTTCAGATAAGGCGAAAACCCGTAACTGGTCTTTTATATATATATATATATATATATATATAT
>CABFPE010000209.1:119286-129392 GCA_900660155.1 Hofstenia miamia | reverse complement strand
TATATATATATACATATTATTTTTTTGCCGTTATAAAAGTTTACAATATACTACACTTTATAATTTAATGATAGTGCATACACTAAAATAATTTAATCTCATTCTTTCCTAAATTACATTGTTTATTCATGATGATTTTTTTGTTATCTTGTTAAATTAATAGAGCCTCACAGATCTTAGTGTGTGTTGTTTTCAAAATTTTCTTTCTTCAATTCATGATAGTGATTGAATATTTCTGTTTCAAGGTGTCCGTTGAGATGTTCTTTTATTTATAATATTTTTAAGAATATTTACATGACTTCCAGATAAAATTAATATAGTATTTAACTTTATACGTGTTTACATCATTATTTGTTAAATATTTTAGCAGAAATAACGAAAAACATGAGTTAAAAACAAATTTTTGCTGGTTGCTCTTCTCTCCTATGAAAAGGATAAACATAATTTGGAAACTACAATTAAGTGTCAATGCTTTTTATGATTAAAATCATTAAAATTGTTGAGAACATTTATAAGAGGCGCTATGTAGCGTCAAAGTTGTTACCGGGCGTCATATCCAAAACCACTATAAGATTCTTGTAAATTAAACATATAATTGAAAATACTAAAATGAAAACAGTTTTAATCGACTGCACTTTTTAACAATAAAATTAACTGGTGATGGCGAAAAAGCGATTGCCTTCAAACATAGATGCGTCCACTGATGGATAAGGATTTTAATGGGGATTGTTATACAGTTAATAGTTGTATTTCAGTCAATGCATAGCAATAATGAATAAGGAATTATCATAAATAATTCACTCACATTTATTTCCACATGATTAAATACTGAAGCCTGGAAGCTTTACCTAAATAAACTCGCCATGATTCACAAAATCAAAAAATTGTAAGGACTAGACGATATATGATTCTCTCCTTCTCCTACGATTTACATATAAAACCTCTCTAAGTCGCCACACGTCAATTAAATTGTTGCCCATCTACATAAAACAAAATGGTTTAGATTGTGCTGCTCCGATGGGCATTATCCCGCGATATTGCCTCTCTGTACACTAAAAATTGGAAAAACATGGTTTATAAATATCAGATGTTTCATTGAAAAATAGGTTAGGCAGTTGTCACACGTTCCTTCTTTAATGAATTGCTATCACAATACAGACGGATGACATATTCCATTAAATGCATTGCTACCGCTATTCAAGGGATGAGACACAATTCGTTTTGCATTATAATGCGAGCCACACATAAACAAGGTTTGTGTTTTCACGAGAGCGCTCTTAAAATCGTCGCTATTTTACTGATTAGAAT
Source organism: Hofstenia miamia (assembly GCA_900660155.1). NCBI lineage: Eukaryota > Metazoa > Xenacoelomorpha > Acoela > Hofsteniidae > Hofstenia > Hofstenia miamia. Next base: position 128,084 of record CABFPE010000209.1, on the reverse strand, counting down.
ATTTCACAGTGGTAATGTGTTTGCACACGAGCGATCCAAATTTCGTCTTGACATTTTATTGGTTGGTTTTTATTCACAAATTTACTACAATGCTCGATCGCTCTGTTTTTCAAAGTTATTAAAAAATTTGAGACACTTTTTGACATATTCAGATATAAAGTAGGAAAACTTCCGGTGGATTTCACAACTCATAAATTCTGGCGGGAAGATGATGAGAAATTAATTGCAACCATATACTAACTTTTCCTACTGTATCTAAAATGTCAAAAGTGTCAAAAACTTTAAATTTTAATCTTTAAAGCATTAAAATTTTATATTTTTCAACTGCAATTATCAATCATCAATAATGTCGCGAAACTTACATTTTCTTTCTAATAGGAACGTCAGAATACGACGACTCTAAAACTTAAATGTGGCTGTAGTCACAATTAACCTGCCTGCTAAATTGCATTGCGGACTGCCATACTTATGTAAAAAATGATCAAGCATTTAACAAACAATATTTAGCCTCAATAAGCTCTCCGCATATTTGTCATTTGATGGGTCTGCCTCAGCCACTATCAATGCTATTGGCATCTCCAATTACAACATTGAAGCAAGCCACTTATTCTGAAGAAGTTGCAATAATAAAGATGGATAAGAACACAAAAATGTGTACTATAATATTGAAGATTTACCTTGATGCAATTGTTGTCTAAAAGAACTCTATAAATGGTCCGACATGTATAAATAACAATTTGACCAAGTGTAGACCTGCAAATTCTAAGCTAAAATGACAAAAATTTGCTATGAAGTTCAAAATATTTTGTATTCTTAAACCATTAATTAGGCAAAAAAGCGAAAATTATGTCGAACTGATCATTCTAGTTGTTTATAAATTGCAACAGACAGACGTCTGTTCGCAACACACGTTTGATGCATTTTGATTTATTTGCCTGTTGGGAAATAGCGCCTAGTAAAATTAATGCGATTGATTTACGCTTTGATAAAGACATGAAGGAGTAATGTTGTAATTGTCAAGTGCACGTGACGTCAAATAAGAATGGATTGCTACTTCTGACAGGTACGGGATTCATAAAAATCTATCCCTCCGAATAGCAAATGCAATGAATTCATGGAAAAGTGTCAATCGTCTACACTGCGATAGCAATTCATAACAAGGGTAACGTGTGACAATTAGGAAAGATTTTCACGTACATCAGTCACAATGATAACTTTAGAACCAATATTCATTAAAACGGAGGAGCACATTTACTTACCGATGCATCAATTGTCAAAATATTTTAATATGTTTGGAAAAAATGTCAACAAAACTGATTGCAACCAAATGAACTTAGCTGTGTAACTAAATCAGATGAAGAGCAAGTTGGAGAAACAGTCAATTAAACAAAATGAGCGAACTAATTGTAATAGAATTCAATGTGATTGGTAAAATTGAAAATCCTTAAGTGTGATTTTTTTGAGAGACAAGTTATTTCTGCGCTACGTCACTGGTAAGAACAAATTCGCACTCAATAAATAAACTGTTCTCTACATAGTTCTTTTCATGAACAATAGCTACAAATGCATACTAGTGTTGCGAACTATAACTAAGTGAAATTAATAAATAGTCGACTAAGACTGAAATTTGACCATTTTTTCTAAATTAAAACAAAATGTCGATAGACTATGTAATTTATTCAAATGCATTGCATTTATAAACGAGTTCTATACCAATGATGTTACTATGTGTATAAATTAAATACTTATTTTGAATAAGAACTTAGTACGGTGTATTTATTAGGCGGGTCACGCAAAACTTTTTGGAAACACACCGAATGCTAAAAACTGAAATGTAACTAAAACGATTTTGATTGATCAAATGTAATGGAAACTGAAATTAATAATAATGAAGGACTTTATTAGCCGCAGAAGGCAAAAACTAAAGAAATATTTTTAAAAAAGTCAGGTTTTACGGCAACGAGGAGAGTCACAAGAAATTAAGTAGGAGTAAATTGAAGTGGTAGAAGGGTTCTGCAAAGAGGAAAGACATCAACAATTTCTTTAAGCTTGGGGGCGAAGAAAAAAATCAATGGCCGTTGGAGGGCTGAGAGTCACGATGAAATTAGGAGCAGCAGAAGCACGACTGAAAAACGAGTGAAGGGTGCGGTTTTTCTTGGGACGACGAAAAGAGAATGTGAAAACCCCATCAGAGCGAGTGGACTGCGAATTAGATAACTTTATTAAATCAAAAGGATCAAGGTCTAATTTGCGAGTGAGCAAACGATTGTACAGGAGATCACAGGCATGAAAGTAGAGCGACAGCGGGAGAGTGGAGAATTTGAGAAGGGCGTCTTTTTATGGCAAGGGAGAGATCCATTTGAAGGCACGCTTCTGGAAACGTTCCATAGAGTGGAACAGGGAACGGGAAGGCCACTAACATGTAGACGCGTAGAGAAGAATGGCACGAGGAATGGACTTGAACAAAGAGAGTTTCACAGCTGACGAGGTATTAAAAGGAACATTATGGAAAAGGGCAAATAGCGAGGAATTAGATAGCGGAGACGCAAAGACACATTTCCAGTCCAATTTAAGTTTGTAGCAAGTTGAACTACAAGATGAGTGTGATGAGGAGCAAAGTTCGCAGGTAGAGGCAAATCAGAAGGGGAGTCACGGAAAAGGAAATACCACATGTCTTGGTAGCGCTAAAATCAAGATGGTTGACAGTTGACCAAGTGACAAATGCTCAAGATCAGAAGAAATGTTAGAAGCAAAAGACCAGCCAAAATAAAAAATACAACAGGCAAGACGAATTGAAAAAGGAATGAGGGAGGGCATTAATGGCAACGGGGAAGAAAAGAACAACAAACACTGAGCCTTGAAGGGCACCACTAGTAACGGGGACAGGAGAAGAGATAGACGAGTTGATTTTGACACATTGGTGGCGATTGGTCAGGTAAGACTGGAGCAGTTCGATGAAATCCGCATCCAAACCAAATAAACGTAATTTGTCAAGCAGAATGGAATGAGGGAGGCGATCAAATGCTTTTGAGATGTCAAGGAAGATAATACAACCAGGATCATTACAATCAGAGTGAAAGTAGCAGGTTTAGATCAGTGTGAGTAAGTTAGTAATCGTAGACCTACCAGGAAGGTTGCCATGATGAGAAGAAGAGATGAGGTGACGAATTTTTGGGAATACATAACGAAAAACAAGGCGTTCAAAGAGGATAGACAGTCAAGATAGAATAGCTATTGGGCGGTAGGATGTGACCTGCGAGGAGGGAAGCTGATTAGATTTTAACAGAGGAGAAATCCAAGATGTCTTCCAACAGGCGGGCTAGTGCTTAGAGGAGCAAATAAAGGAGTAAAGATGTTTTAAATGGATAGAAAGCGTGGAGGAGGTTTCACGAATTACAAAGGAAGGGACACCGTCAGGATAGCAAGGACCAGACAACTTGCAAGATTTAAGAATGAGAGAAATATCATGGGCGTTGAAGTCAATATCACAAAGTTGGATTAGCGGGGAGGCAGCAGGCAGACCAGGGCCCATGGAGACAGGTTCCGAGAAGTTAGAGGCAAAATACGCGTTGAACAGATCAGCTTTCTCCAGGTCAGAGCAAAAGCAGGATTCTCCATTATCAAGGCGACACCCCAATCAAATGTGGTCTGGGAGGAATTGATGCTGTATATGATGATGGTATCTATGGAAAAAAAGTGAAGGCAATATGGATGAACTAATTCAAATAAACAAGCAGGCATACGCAACTTGAACAATTGCAATACAATCAGGTTGAAGTTAAGCTACTTGATAAATTTTTGCAACACTATTAAAATCAAAGGCAAAAGTCTTTGAAACCTCAACTCTTTGTTGTATATATCATCTTTGTAATATATATATATACATACATATATATATATATATAGATCCATTTTGAAATTTTTGTTTGAAATAGGGTAATACTTAAATAGAGCAATTGGTACGATGGTCTCGAGGTGTGCTAAATTAAGGTTTGATTACCCATAAAATATTCTAAACCGCAACTACCTCACTAATGCGCTAATGTACATTGAATGTAAATATCCTGAAGAGTTGAAAAGAATTTGGATGAAGGATACTCCACGTTTAAATGATTTTCTACAAACTAATAGTGAGCCACTCTTACAAAAACTTGGTGTGCAAAATAAACCGGATGTTGATAACTCTTAAACAGCAACATTGTCTACTTATAATTGGTATGGGTTCATGCATAATGCATAATGTAGATTAGAATACATATTTTCCAATTTATCAATTGTGACCGATTTCATCATAAAGCGAATGTAGGTAAAGCAAATACACATTGCTTATTTTGTTCAGAAAATTGTGAGTACAAGAACTTGACATGATAAAAATCAAGAAAAACGTGTAAATTGCTTTTCAGTGAATAATGAAAAAAATAAACAGTCCATATTTCATAATACATTTTCTCAGGCATATCCTATAAGAAAAAAAGAAAGAGAATACATAATAGCTCATACTAATTGGGGTGATTGAGCCCCAACAGATTGAACACAGTACCATAAACGCCTTCTTTCTCTTAGACAAAAGCTAATCGCCTACTTCAAGATGACTAAAATTACTAAATATTGGTGTGTGTGGTAACAGAAACATTTTAAGTACCAGCATTCCTGATATATATATATATATATATATATATATATACAAATTTATCAGAAATCACAGATTTACCCGTGCATGTAGAAAAAGGAAACGTTCTAAGCATTATGGTGGTGGTGGCCGTGTTATAATGTATGTTAAAGAATGCCTTCAGCCTTATCTTATTGAATGTTCAATGAATTATGAACAATTTGGATTAAAATTGATATGCCTGGATCTGCTATACCTATATCATCAAAAGCATATCAGACAAACATAAATTACGAAGCACATAAGCACAAAATATGCTCAATTATTAAAAGGATATCGACAAGTACACTCATCGGAAATTTCAACATTTTACACGTTGATGATATTATAAGTTGTTCCATACATCTAATGCATGTGCATACCAATTAAAGCTTTCTACTGATCACTTAGCCCTACAACTCAATCCAATACATAAATTTAATCCAACTAGATGGAAAAAATATTTTCCGAAATCTCACATAAATTCAAAGCTATATTTGACAGAACAATATGCTTAATTAATTTCAATGACACACCTATTAAGATGCCTTAGATCTGTTTGAAAATAAAATTAGATGGTGCTTCCCATTCAATACTTAATGATGTCTGCCAAGTTTAAATACAAGTTAAGAAGTAAACACAAATTGCAAAGCAAATGCAATTATTACAAGTACAATAAAATTATATCAATAATAAAATATGCGCCTACATTCACTACATATAATTGTGTCTAAGCAATAGCTTACCTAACCCTAATCCTAAGCCATGGAAAAACATTAGAAAGCAAATTAAAAAATCTGCTTTTGATCCTAAAAACTAAATATAATACTAGCTAATCCCTGTTGAAACAGCAGGTAAATACACGCATATTAACTGCAATAAACTTAATTTGAAATATTTATAAAACTGCTACATCTTCAATTACTCTTAACTAAGGGTCACACCCACAGAATATCAGTAACACCAATAATATCAAGAATTTTCGAAAAAGCCGTGCACGAAATGTTAATATCTCATATGAAAGAAGTGATAGACCCCAATTTTCTTACAAAAAAGGCCAAGCACTATTGATTATCTACTTAGTTTCCATCATAATATCCTTTCGTTGCTGGAAAAACAACAATTAGATGGTGTTTACTAAGTATTGATTTAGGAAGAAGAAATATATCTTGAAAAATCGAAAAAATGTATAGACAATCTATATTAGCAAAAATGGTTCTTCCGTTTTTTAACAAATACAAAACAGAGTTGATTATGGAGTGGCGAACAACAAAAACTAATTAACAGTGATCTATAATGCCCACAGGATAATCGCGGTGTACCAAGTGCTTTTCTTAATCTGTCAGATGATCATAGGGCTATTACACGTGAATCTACCATTCTTAAATATGCATATGACATTGTTACTCCAGTTACAATAATCCCAATGAAGGACAAAAACAGCAGAATATTAAAATATAATTACTTGGGCTGAAATTAACGGAATGATAGTTAATGAAAATAAATCAAAACATAAAATTCAGCATAAACAAGATCACAATGTTGTTGATTATATCAATATATTAGGAATTTCATTTCAAAGTGATATGTCTGTTCAGCACCCTAGCGTCTTAATTATATGTTTCTATACTTGCAGATAAATATTAATGATCGAAGAGAATTTGATAAAGCATTGGAAGCAATAGCAATTTCTAAAATAAGATATGGTATTTCTGTATATGGTAGTGATAATCATGTAATCAATAGTCTTTAAAATCATTCACAAAAGTCATCAGCATAAATTTACCTCTATAGGATTTATTATTTAAATTATGCAGACTACTTAAGATATCCATGACTTATTCTCAGCTATCATAGACACCCGCTCCACAACTAAACTTCTATACATAATTGCAATGACAGGCATGAATTAAAGCTTGACTGACCACTGTTCATTTCATTGAACAAAACTTTAGGTTATATTCATTCAAGTAAACAAATATTATTGACAGTGTACCACTGTTCACCACAAAGAACATATCAAACATCCATAACTAAACTATTTGAAAAATTAAAATATTTATAGGTATATTTTTTGCTCCTATATGTTCAAATTGTGCAAATTTGTACTAATCCACTATTGTGATCTTTGGCCAGTAAAGGGTTAAGAAGACGACAAATGTTCATTCAACCGAATTTGCAAACAAACATTTTAAACATCATTTGATTTCTACTGTTGAATATTTGTATTTAATGTTATCATTTCAAATATATATTTAAATATTACGCTAGGGATTTAATAACGTACAAAAAGAATACCGCAATAATAAACGCAATACTTCGTTACTTTAAGCCAAATATATGTTTATGCATACATTTGTTCCAAAAAGGCCGCGAACTTATGAATATAATAGTAAATATAACCCAAAAAAATGAATAATAACTAATTAAAAGAGATTGTTCAAATAATTTTTTCTTTCAAAATAATCATTTCAACATGTAATTTGAACGACTGACCATAAACCGTCCATTGCTGATAATCAGTTATTCATCCTTGTACAACACGTTTTTTTCGACAAAAGGTTATTTTTGACAAAACAATTATATTTTCGAATTTAAACCATCATTTGTTTGTTAGAGAGCGCTCAAATTACATCCTCAAATGCTTGCTTCAAAAGAGAATATTCCAATCTCTGTTCTTTCACCTAAAAAATTTAAGTCTCCAAAAAAGAAAGAAATCTTTCTTTCTCCAGTTAAAGCATCTCAACCTCCTCCTGGTCTCCAAATAACTGATCTTGAGGAACCCCTCTTAAAGGAAAATCCTGATAGGTTTGTACTCTTTCCTATTGAATACAATGATATATGGGCAATGTACAAAAAAGCCGAAGCATCGTTTTGGACTGCCGAAGAAGTGGACTTATCGCGAGATGTGATGCATTGGAATGAAAAATTGAATGATGATGAAAGACATTTTATTAAACACGTTCTTGCATTTTTTGCTGCCAGTGACGGGATTGTAAATGAAAATCTAGTTGCTCGTTTCAGCAGAGAAGTTCAGATTTCTGAAGCACGGTGCTTCTATGGTTTTCAAATTGCTATTGAGAACATTCATTCAGAAATGTACTCGCTTTTAATTGAAACTTATATAAGTGATTATCATGAAAGGCAAAGGCTGTTCAGAGCGCTGGAGCATATGCCTTGTATTGCACGAAAAGGCGATTGGGCTTTGCGTTGGATTGCTTCTGAAAAGGCCACCTTTGCAGAACGATTAGTTGCTTTTTCAGCAGTGGAAGGAATCTTCTTCTCGGGCAGTTTTGCAGCTATATTTTGGTTAAAGAAACGAGGTTTGATGCCTGGTTTAACTTTTTCAAATGAACTCATTAGTCGGGATGAAGGCCTGCATACAGATTTTGCATGTCTGTTGTATAAGCATTTGATTAACAAGCTCTCTCCAAATACGGTTTATTTAATAATCAAGGATGCTGTTAAGATTGAACAAGAATTTCTTTCCGATGCTTTGCCAGTAGCATTAATTGGAATGAACGGTAAACTAATGGGCCAGTATATTGAGTATGTTGCTGATAGACTTTTAGTTGAATTAGGTTATTGTAAAATATGGAATGTTGAAAATCCATTTCCTTTTATGGACAATATTAATTTAGAAGGCAAGACCAATTTCTTTGAGAAACGAGTTGCTGAATATCAAAAGGCCGGAGTTATGCAGTCTTTACAATCGTCAAAGAATCAATTCGAATTCACTTTGGATGCTGACTTTTAGAAATTTTATTTATTTTAATTTTTTAAAAACCGATAGACTCATGATTTTATTGTAATTTATTGAATATTATAGATCATGTCCTTTTTATAAACCGTTGATCTTATTTTACAATGTCATTCAAGCTTCATTATTTTGAAGCTGTGCTAGAATGGAATTACATGGTTCATCAATTGTCAAGCGTGGTAAGTTAATTTTAAAAGAACTTAATCGAAGTACTTAAATTTAGAATGTCAGAAGTCGTCCGCAAAAATTTCAATTACACCACAGAACCGAATTTTACCAAAATGCAATGAATGCAATTTTGTTTCTAGTTACATTTTGTCTTTATTAATATCGTGAGCAGTGGTGTAGCCCCCAAAATATTTAATGGTGGTCATGGGTACCACTTATTTT
>CABFPE010000209.1:65111-96796 GCA_900660155.1 Hofstenia miamia | reverse complement strand
ATACTCTTACATCAAAGAATGTGCGTTTGCCATAGCTCGAGAATCCAACGGCAGAGATTTATAGCCTAGCTCCATCAGTGAAATTAGAAGAAGAGGGCAGAGAGATTCCGTTGTTATTTGCGTGAGATAAGGTTCTTTTTTAACATCAATGCACACTTCGGATATTGCTTCGGACAGTATGTCACGCATTTCATTATGTCGTCTTGCAACAAAACCACCAGTGGGGCAAGAGAGTGCATGTGCAATAGAAAATCCTTTGCTGCATACGCAAGTTGTATGCATATCGCATGTGGTTGAGTTTCCGCAATTTGTGAAATCTTAGTGGTTAAATTTGACCATTTTTCTGCCTTAGATTTCATTTGTTCAGTTCAGTAAAGGTCAGTGCCCACGAAGCCACCTCTGTATTTTGATCCTTCTGTGTGGAAAAGTATATCTTCTTTGCCGAAATATTTCTTAGCCTTGTCCAGGTGTTCGGGCTTAACAAGAAGGACGGTTTTAGAGGGCTTGGGAAAGTAACCAAGTTTTGGTCCTCGTTTCTTAAGTATCCTCCACCATGATAAGACATCCTGAATATTGCCTCCACCATCACCATCATCAGCATAGAATATGCGCCTTACTGATGGACTTCTGTTATCATATGCCAGTGGCAGTGTTGCAATGCTGTACATTGCCATTGCTGCGACATCACCTTGAGTAGTACCTTCCTTTGAAAAAATCACTTTGTCTCCAATTGAAAGTCTGGCTGTGCTACCGTAGACATTTTGTAAAAAGCGTGCAAGTGGTGGACGCAAATACTTGACATTATGTAGAGCAAGCTTTCGATTTAACCTGTTAAAGGCATTGTCTGCATCCACAAACAAAATTGCTTTACAGCTATCGCTTTCATAGATATCTTTCATTGCATGTAAAGCTGCTTCGATACCAGCTGAGTGGCCTGAGGCTGTCTGCAGTGGACCACAAGATTCTATGGTCATATACCTGGATTCTTGTCAAGTGCGATCATGCGACCAGCAGTGTAAGGTTAGGGTCCAAACTTTCACCAGCAAGTCTCCTTGCCAAAATTGCAAAGGCATTGCATAAATTATCAGAATGTGGGCGAAAAACGGAAGATGTCAAAATTCTTTTACCTACAAGACTATCTAACCCGCTAGGTCCTCCACCTCCAGATCATCGCAATGCATATTTTTAATTGTTTCTCCTGTTATCTCGGAAAAAATAGCACTAGGAAAAACTTGAATGTCACCTTCAATTGTTTCATCATTATTCAAAGGTTGGGCATCGGGGTGTTGTTTCATCAGTAACTTTTAAAGGAACTTTTTGAGTTTCATTTTCAAGTAATGATGTTGCACTTGTGAGTTTGCCCTTGGTTACTAAATTCGCAAATTTTTTGGATGTGCTGAATTTATTGAGCACCGATGACTTTAGCCTCTCTTGTATAGCTTTTGCTTCGATTATTAAGTCCTTAATGTTGCCTTTGAACCATTCATTTAGTCTACTTAAATTGAAGCTTTATCATTCAAATTAAAGTAATGTAAAGAGGTGGTTAATTCATTTATAAAATGTTCGCATTCTTCTTCATTGCTGTGAAAATTTTTGCTTGCATTGTGCATAATGCTACAGTAAGCACTTTTCATTGCAATAACAACACTCAATTGGTTCAAAAAAATAATTTTAATAATTGATCTAAGCTGAAGTCTATATATATATATATATATATATATATATATTNCGGCAAGCAGCTGGTGGGAGCTATTATATTTCTGCTTATCAAGCTTATGAGACAAACAGCATTGATTTAATAAAACTATTATGTGAGATTGGTAAAATTCCCCATTACAATAGTGCAAATGCATGCCATAAGTGCCATTTGTGTTTTTTTACTGAAAGCGATCTGGAAAAATCACCAAATTTGAAAATGAATTAGTTGATGACACTGAACTCCAATCATTAGTGTATGTGGCTGGGTTTCTAACAAAGGACAATAAGAGTTTGCAACAACATGAAGACACTGCATTTGAAGAATGTTTCAAATTTAGTAATCCAATGTCACGTGGTGGTCTGTCCTTTCCAAATGACTAATTAATTCAATATTGCTGCTGCTTTGCTTTTTTAAAATGTTATTCGTGTAAACATTGTCGGAAGGCATTTGTTAAAGCTTTTGAAATGATAAAGTGTAATGATCTTTGTGATCTTGAACTTTCAAACTTCAATGATTAGAAAATTTGTAAATGTGTTATTCATTAACCTTTCTCATTTTATTGATAAATATCATCGAAATGTTAGAAAAAGTACAGCATTTCATTAGATTTTATCTTTATGTTAAGTGAAATACAACATATTTACAAGATTTTAATTCAAAATTTAATAATTATAATGCTTTTATAAATAGAGTTAACCCTCCGATAATTTTTTTATTATGAAAAATACAAGAAATGTGATTTACAAGTAATATTGTCTTGAATAACTAAGATAATTATTGACTGGGTCGAGAACTTATTTGCTATCTCTGTGTATCTATAATGCTTAAAATAAATTTGGTATGCATAGCTTTGACTGCTTCCAACAATGAATAACTTAGGACCCTGCGAGTACTCGAAATTCTTGTCGAGTTCAAGTACTCGAACTCAACTCGATATTTGCTTCAATTTCATCTATTCTTCGTCCATGATTACCTATAATGTCGAAGAATCCAACAAACTTTTATAATTTACCCCAAATTGTAAGTCTTCAGGCATGGTTTCTCTTATTTAGTTTCGCATGTTGTATTTTTTCCCTACATTTCTATAAGGCAGCATAGTTATATATAGCTTAGCCTAACGAGAATAATAAGTCTAAATATAATTGTAACTCGACTCAAACTCGCGAGTTAGGGTTCCAACTCAACTCGACTCGAATCTAAAAATGTCAACTCGCAGGGGCCTAGTATAACTGTGATGTTTTGGAATAATGGAATAATTTTCGTAATAACCCATTTAATATTTGGTAAACATGATTACAAAATTTTTAAAATTTCAAAAAAAAATTGTTTAATAATGAACTCTATTACATGATTAAACTATCATCTTTACAGCTCATGATTTAACGTGCATTCTATTATCTGAGACAATTAAGAAACCATGAATTACACAAACACATCTGATAACATTTACTTCAAATTTAATTCGTGCGTTTCTGCATGTAATTTTGGATTTAAAATATATGAATTTTGAATGGGTATGTATTGGAGAGTTCATCTCATTATTTGAGGTAATTCTTAAACTTAAGTCTAGCAACTGAATGGGACTTCACAAAATTTATTCATGGGCACTTAAAATCACTGCATCCTGTATTATAGCCAATCCCTTAAATTATATATTTAATGAATGCATAAAAAGTACTTACTTTCAATATTCAGATAAATTTTCACAATTAAATACTGATAATTTATCTGAATAGCGTCAATAAATTCACAAAACAGTAACTCACATTATTTCTATTTTTTTGGAAAAACAACTAGCGGCATTCCACAAATTATCGACCAATTTAAACTACTTCTTCAACAAGCAGGCGTTCACGAACAGTTCAAAATTCTGTCAATGTTGAATCTAAGATGGAAATTCCGGTGTACTGGTTAAATTGATCAGCGACCTTTTCATTGCTATGACCATTCCCACAGATGAAGCCAGTCCGGCCCGAATCCTGAACAGCACATTCAAAATATTGCTATTTCAAAGCATTGTATGACAATTTTTAGGATCTTTTTCAAAACAATTCCTAAATTTTTCAATTTGCTTCAAAAAGAGTTAGATGCGTTAAGAAACTAATGATTAGTTGATCAACTAGTTCTTGCTGTAAAACCGATTTTCAAGAAGACAGCTTTTGTTTGTAAGACAAGCATTTGTTAGGCAATGGGAGACCTACTATAAAATGCTCATTTTGGATTTCGTAAAATTGCTCAACTACAGATGCTCTGTTACGTACTACAGCGAAATAGAGATCATTATTTGGCTTAAATAAATTCTTAGCTATTGTCTGCATAGATCTCTCTAAGGCCTTCGATTCTATTCTTCACAACATACTAATAAAAAAATCTGATATATAGGATTTTCTTGCAATACACGAAATTTACAACTTAGTTATTTGAAATATAGATTTCAAAAAGTCAAAGTAAGCGATGTATCTTCTGATTGGTTACCTGTTAAAAATAGCGTTCCTTTAAGACTAGTAAGAAACTTGGAAATGTTGGGACATTAAGACATCCATTGGTGAATGCGCTAGCACATAATGAGGACAATTTGTGCTAAGCAGTATTGTTGTGTCTAAACAAAAATGTTTACTCTTTTTAGATGAAAATTCAAATCTTTTAAAACACTTTTAAATTCTACTTAAACCCAAGCATTCGATAATTAAAACTTCTACTCAAACTTCTCATTTTTAAATTGCTTCAACTTTGAAAATGAATATTGTTACAAATAATTTTAAAAGTTGCTTGTTCAATAAATTTCACTTGATTTACCAGACCATTAAAAGATGGTAAGTTTACAATCTCTTTCAATGTGACTCAAATTTAGCAAAAAATGTGGAATTCAATCAATTTAATGAAGATTAGACAATATTTATATATCACAATTTATCACCAGAATTGAAAAGACATTAAATTATCACATTATAGGTCTACAAAGATCGCATGCCGGGGGATTTTAAATCATAAATCTAATGGGAGAAATTTTTTTTGTGGCTTTGTATTTTGGACATTCTTATTAGTTTGGGAGTAATGAGCGTTAACAAGGCCCTCTGAAGGATAACTCTTGAGTATAGTAGTTGAAATGCATTTTTACGTTGGTCTGCACCTTAATATTGTTAAAAATTAAGCCAATTATCCCACATATCTCCACATTGACTTATGAGTCTGCCATATGGTGGACAAATTCCGGTGATCTCACACACATGGAGAAATTTCAATCTTACTGTAGCAGATGGATGATCAATGAAGCCAGTTAAAAAAATCACCTCAAACTTTGCTTATTGCAATGTATTTACAGCTTCTCGATGCACTCTATCTAAACAAATTTCTTAATGGTTGCTGTTTTCAGTTTCATTTCTGTTTACAGTCCAAGAAAAACAAGACTACGCTCACACAATGCTTGCACTCAAAACCAACTCACCCTTTAGATATTATTTTAATCGCGTGGCTTACATTGCAAAGTGTTTTATTTACTACTACGTAGCATAAAATAAATATATGTATACAGACTTCTCCAATTTGTTATTAATAAAAGCATTATCTGTCCATTAATTTGGAGTCATTCGCTAATCAACTTTCTCTTATTATTGTGAACAGTATCAATTTTTGTTTTATTTCTTGAATTTGGAAACGTATGACTGTAATTAAGGATTACCATCTCATTTCACTAGCCGTCAACATTATGCTCTTACTAATTACGAGGTATTATGCACGTTTCAAGTTATTGTACGGAAAATTGATTAGAAGTGCTCCATGAAAATCTATAATAAATATAGTTCTACCTAAATCTTTTTATGTTCTAATTTTTATTCAATACAATAAATACATGGTGCACTACTTCGTTTAAATTCAGATAACACTTTTGCAAATACAAAATCACAAATTATTTGGAATGTTTATAGCCTTTCAGAGATTTCAGTAACAAAAAATCATCTGTTCCCTCACAGCAAATAGTGCACAAAATACATAAGCAGAATTATTGGCAATGTAATTCGAAGAGTGTAGTTGAAGAAAACTACTCAAAGGCTATTGAATGAATCATAATTCAAACGTTCGATGAGGTGCCAATTCATTGTCTGAGCAAACATGGTAAGTTTTGGTGTCTAGATAACAATAGTAATAAACTAAAAATACATAGAAAATTCAAATGTGTGGGAAACTCTAGAATACGATTGGCTGAATAAACTTAAATTGCTATAAGTNGATTTTAAATCATAAATCTAATGGGAGAAATTTTTTTTGTGGCTTTGTATTTTGGACATTCTTATTAGTTTGGGAGTAATGAGCGTTAACAAGGCCCTCTGAAGGATAACTCTTGAGTATAGTAGTTGAAATGCATTTTTACGTTGGTCTGCACCTTAATATTGTTAAAAATTAAGCCAATTATCCCACATATCTCCACATTGACTTATGAGTCTGCCATATGGTGGACAAATTCCGGTGATCTCACACACATGGAGAAATTTCAATCTTACTGTAGCAGATGGATGATCAATGAAGCCAGTTAAAAAAATCACCTCAAACTTTGCTTATTGCAATGTATTTACAGCTTCTCGATGCACTCTATCTAAACAAATTTCTTAATGGTTGCTGTTTTCAGTTTCATTTCTGTTTACAGTCCAAGAAAAACAAGACTACGCTCACACAATGCTTGCACTCAAAACCAACTCACCCTTTAGATATTATTTTAATCGCGTGGCTTACATTGCAAAGTGTTTTATTTACTACTACGTAGCATAAAATAAATATATGTATACAGACTTCTCCAATTTGTTATTAATAAAAGCATTATCTGTCCATTAATTTGGAGTCATTCGCTAATCAACTTTCTCTTATTATTGTGAACAGTATCAATTTTTGTTTTATTTCTTGAATTTGGAAACGTATGACTGTAATTAAGGATTACCATCTCATTTCACTAGCCGTCAACATTATGCTCTTACTAATTACGAGGTATTATGCACGTTTCAAGTTATTGTACGGAAAATTGATTAGAAGTGCTCCATGAAAATCTATAATAAATATAGTTCTACCTAAATCTTTTTATGTTCTAATTTTTATTCAATACAATAAATACATGGTGCACTACTTCGTTTAAATTCAGATAACACTTTTGCAAATACAAAATCACAAATTATTTGGAATGTTTATAGCCTTTCAGAGATTTCAGTAACAAAAAATCATCTGTTCCCTCACAGCAAATAGTGCACAAAATACATAAGCAGAATTATTGGCAATGTAATTCGAAGAGTGTAGTTGAAGAAAACTACTCAAAGGCTATTGAATGAATCATAATTCAAACGTTCGATGAGGTGCCAATTCATTGTCTGAGCAAACATGGTAAGTTTTGGTGTCTAGATAACAATAGTAATAAACTAAAAATACATAGAAAATTCAAATGTGTGGGAAACTCTAGAATACGATTGGCTGAATAAACTTAAATTGCTATAAGTAGGTTTTTTTTCGTTTTGTACCCAGTGCCAATTTCGAGCAAAAACTTCCAGCGCCAGTATACCATATGAGGCTTCAAAAAAATACCCAAATTTTTTGATAGATCTGTTAATTAGGACCCCATATGAAATTATGTACAGAAAATTGGGCCCGAACTCGGACTTTTTCAAAAACCCACATAGCCAGCGCCAGAAGCTGTACTGGGGGCCAGAATATATTTGCTGAAAAATACCCAGCGCCAATATATATATATATATATATATATATATATAAGCTTCAAATTCTATATTCTATTGTTTTTTGTTTTTAAAGGTGTCTCGGAAAAATCTGTTTTCGAAAAAAACATGTTTTTGTTGAATTCGGTAAAGCGTTTTAAACAGCAGTGCTGAAAAATTCTCTAAATTTGATAGTTCAATTAAAAGTTGAAATGTATTTAAAAACATACACAATGATACTTATAGGATACCTTCCCACATTCATACTGTTTTAAAAATGATGGGCATTATATTAGTCACAAAATATCAAATTTTCAGTTTAAGATATGTAAACAGGAAAAACTTGAGTTATAGGATTTAGCAAACAGTTACATATCTAGCTTTGGACACTACTCTGTGAACCAGTTGATTATAAAAAAAGCGTTAATAGGCCATAAGAGCGGCATATTCATAAAAAATCTTAAAGCAATAAATTCAGTTTTCCATTTATATTCAATAAGCAATGTGGGGTTTTAGTAAAATTACATTGAAATATAAAATTGATCACAAAAATGAGAGAACGAGTAAAATCTTTTGTAATCAATAAAACATTACTTTACAAATATGAAGCAAATATATCGACAATGTGTATTTTATCGACACAATCTCTAAAATGCAGAATACTTACAATTTATACAAAAGGCACAAAATGATAGTACAAAAGTCAGTAATAAAAAAACGTTGCAATGTTCTTAAGAGCGATCGGCATCGACGACTCACACGCGATTTAAGTTGTTTGCATATAGTTCAGTAGAGACCACAGTCGGAAAGATTATTTTTGATGATCACGTCAGTTACTGCATCGAACACGAACTGGATGTTGTTGGTGTCTGTAGCACAGGTGAAGTGTGCATAGATTTCTTTAACATTTTTACGCTTGTTGAGATTCTCAAACTGAATTTGAATGTACTGCCCTGCCTCAACAAATGTGTTTGGGCCGTCATATTCCGGAAAACAAATGGAAAGTGGAGATCTCGTGATTTTCTCTTCAAACAAATCTTTTTTATTAAGGAATAAAATGATGGATGTTTCAGTGAACCATTTATTATTACAAATGCTATCAAACAAACGCATGCTTTCCTGCATCCGATTAGTTTCCTCGTCCTCAGCAAGGGCCAAATCGTATGCACTAAGCGCCACACAGAAGATTATTGCAGTTACACCCTCAAAGCAGTGGATCCACTTCTTCCGTTCCGACCTCTGACCACCGACATCGAACATTTTGAAGCGTAGATTTTTGAAAAGAAATTGGAATTCTACAATACCGGTTGTTTTCACCCGCGTGCGAAGAACGTCCTGTTGTGTTGGAATGTAGTTAGTTTTTGCCAATCGGTCCAAACTATTGAGGTAATATGAAGCGGAATCATTTAGCTGATACTCTCGTGATCGCAGAAAACACTCTTGGACTCCTGGGTCTTTCCAAAGTTTGCTCATTAGTTTACATAACTGAACGTTCAACTCGGGTTCGTTATTTCCAGCAAGCTAAATAAATAATTGATAAAATGATTTAAGAAAAACTCTTTCTCCTTTATAAACTAGAGTGGTAAATTCTGCACAAATTTACTTATATTTAATAAAAATTACATGACATCAAATTTCAAATGTAGTAATGTAAACAAAATTCAATAGCCCATTGTTTAAAATTAAAAGTGCATGAGAACAAGGGAACTATCTCACAATAAAACGATGCTAATTTTTAATATTGTCATGCCCGCACGTATATACATATACTGTATATATAAAAGCGCTGTAGGCTGATTTTAGGAATTTATACTGCCGTAGGCAAAATGGTCACAATATTGACAAATTTTTAATGAAATAACCAGGGCTAGAGGTTCTTGTTAAAATATTAATTTCCTAAGTTCTGGTTTATTGAACTTTCTTTTAAAAATACGAAAGATACCATTTTTATCCAAAACATTTTAAAAAAATATGCACCAAGGCATTTAAGTATTACAGTACATTGACCAAACTCGTTACAGGAATATAATCATTCAACTTATAAAGAATTTGTTAATATTTTATATAACAATATTTTTTTGGATGAAGATATTAAGCATTCAACAGTTAATAAGAGGTATTTGCTGAAACTATGAACAACAATTTTTTAATACAATTTTGGTATTTAATATACAGTAATATGAATAATTTTAATATTTTAGTATCACTTTTGCTATACAGGGTATCACAGAATGAATATTTAAGTTATGATTTAAAACTGCGAATATGCCTTTTATATTACATTCGAGCGTAATAAAAGAGGGCGATTCAATATTTATCATAATAGAAATTCAACTAGAGTTCTGATCCAAAATGTGAGCCTCCATCTGTCATAATATGCTGTGCAAGTCAATCCCGAACCCTTCACCACTGTCGTGCACTGCTATGTTTAGCTCAAATAAGAATGCAAGCTTGTTTTTATAAACTGTTGAGAGGACTTGGAACCAACATTCAATATCCCTAAGACACATTGCTTTGTATATACGAATATTCAATTTTGAAAAAAATCGTGCGGCGCATTGGGTAGATGGTCGACAAAGCAAACATTTAAGGTTGTGATTTTGTCTACAGGTGTTATTGTAAGCTTAGCAAATATTGGAAATGATATTCTTAACATCTAGATAAATGACGATTCGCTGGAAGGCCAGTTCACTCTTATAACCAAATGTCATGTGATAGATTCCTTGTCGACTTGTACAAGATGGCGATTAATTCTTGATTTTCGATAAATCAAATTAATCAAAGATTACGAGTAAGCAATTCCCGATAACTAAGGCAATCGATTTATATCCAAATGCGCATTACACTAGATTTTGTCTATATCTTAGACGATTTAGAAAAGGCTAATGGTCAGACCTCTTTAGAATATTCAATAATGAGTTTTTTTATTAAATAATGTTCAGCAAAACTCATACAGGGATATGAGGTTGCATAAATGCAGGAGGGCGTTGATGCCACTCTTAGTGTTTTTTCATCCTAGCTTCTCAGGTCCAAGTCCCTGGTGGATAGTCGGGGATAAATACCTAGTTAACTAACAAATGGTTGAAGTGTGCGTAGGCCCAATCGGCCAACAGGATAACCTCAAGTGGCAGCTATGCGTACTTTGTGCATTGAACAAAGCCAACACTGGAAGCAGTTATGGTTAACAAAAGTGAATGACAGGCTCGACCCTTTCAATAAATTTTATAAATCAATATTATGTTTATACTTCGTTTACTAAGAATTAGTGGAGATGCATAAATTCTACAAATTGTTTGATACGATCATTTTATCTGTTAGATTATGCCTTACCAGTGTTTGTCAGATTGCTTGATAAACTCAATTATAGTTTACAAAAGATATGTAATCGCGCACAGCGAAAATTCACTCTAATCAAATTCAGACGGTTACATCTATTATCAAAGCTATTTAAATCCGCTTTTGTTCAAGATCATCCTCTTAATTCCCTAATGCTTACCCCATCAGAAATAAACCCAAAAGACGCCAAACTAGTCGTACATTTTAATATTTTTAGTTACATGTTATATTCCTATTTTTGTAAATTAGTACTTTATTAAACGATTCTCTCTCTCTAAGTAGGCGATGATTTTTCTTCAATTTTCCAATATTGTTTGGATTGTGTTACATGTCAATTTTAAATTGCAGTCACAAATATATATTTTATTCGTTGCCCATGTAACATTTTTGATGTATATAAATGCAGTTTACATTGATTGAGTTAACTTGAGCAAATCCTATAAATCAAACGTTCATCTAGACTTAATAACGTACGCAAATAAACGAATTATTTATATACATACATTTAAAAATTCAATAGAGATAAAAGCCAAATTCTGCACAAAAATTATTTCAATACAATAAAATTAACTTGAAAAATATTGGAAAATATCTGCCATCACTTTTATAATAGCGAATAATTGCAATACATGATGGAATTAGAGAACCTAATTGATCCTAAACTAGTGTGGGAAGGAAATAATTAAAAGCAATGGAGAATTAGTAATAACGTTAATTACACATTAGCTGTTACATAATATATTTCAAAAAGCAAGATCAAAGTAAGTATCAGAATACAAATGTTGAAATTAACTAAGGGTACTAATTAACATGACGCCTATTTTTATACAATAAAAATACATAGTGTATATAAATATATTGACCTAGGGCATCTTCGTCCAAATATATACTGACGCTGGGTACAGTGTTTATGAAAAAACAGTTTTGGCCCAATTCTCTATACATAACCTGCATTGGTATACTAGAGTAAAAATCAAGCGAGTCACGCAGCAGTATACCAAGATTAGAGCTCTGCGTCTCATCCCTATATACATACATACATACATGTATATATATATATATATATATATATATATATATATGGTAGGAAATCTGATTGATGTTAGCAATTTTGCATTGCTCGAATTAAATTAAAATTTTAAATCAACGCTACTTACATTTTTTATTAAGACATTCCGCTACTTAATCTGTCCTAGTAATCTTACTTTACAACCTGCCTTGTACACGGAAATGCATCGTATTAATCTCATAATCGTGGGAAAGTATGACCATTTCAAACGACAAAAATTTTTGGTTATTGATGATCTAGTTGGTCTAAATTACAACCAGCTCAATCATAAGTTCAAGAAAGAGGAACTGATCAATATCATATTACAGACATTGAACAACAAGCCTGTTTCGGTTAGTGAAAATATTTAAAAGATCAATGAAAAGTTATCACATGTTGCCCTTCCGCACCTACTAATACTCAAACTCCAGAAAAATTGGCCATTGGCCAATTCATTTTGCCACGTTCTAACCAAATGAATGCCGAGTAATCAGCTGCTAGAGATATTTTATCCATGCTTGGGTGCAGTGATAGCCCAGTTATAGACATTTTTAGAAGAGGAAAATTCCACTCGGATGCCAACAAACCTAAGCCAATTGTTGTACGCTTTCAGAATATATGGGATGCAATAAAAGCAAAATTATCATGGAGTAATCTAAAAAATACTACCTTTTTCATAAGGGCTGATCAAACGCTTCAAGACTCTGCTCGTGAACGCAACTTACTAAAACTGAGATTGACTCTTTCGCAAAAGGTCTCAATAAGAGAGATTTGAAAATTAAAGGTTTGAAACTTTTGTTTAATGAATCTGTCACAGATGACACTAAGTTGCCTGAAGATATTATAACATCTATAACAAACAATACAAATTGTTAATATTCAAGGTATAACGTCTATTTCAAAACGATTCTCTATGCATAGTTTCATCGAAACATATTCACCGGATATTGTATGTCTGAGTGAAACCTGGTTACATTTGATGCTCGAATCTAATATTTTCCCTTTGGTTCCAATAATGTTATTACGCGGATTGATCAAAAACACGATAATCATGGCTCACAAGGATAGCGATACATCATAATATACTTTTCTGGTAATAAATTGTTCTGAACTATGTGATTTTGCTTGTGTAATCACATTATGTTCTTCGGACTTCTGCTGTCTTTTGATTGCTCTTTATCTGCCGACAATGCTAAGCCCTTATAACGTTGTTAGTAACTCTTTGTCGGTCATTGCATTTTTGTTTAGAGAAAGGTACTGAACACCAGGAATCGCATGGTTTACTAAATAGTGACATACTTTTAGTTGGTCACTTGAATTTTACAAAGACTGAATGGCGTACCTGGAGTTCTTCATGTAATTATGAAACTGAACTGCTAGATATTTTATTGACTGTTGTTAATTTTACAGTTTGTAACTTTGCCTTCTTCTCAAATGAATTTATCAAAAACTTTACTCTCGTGTTTTCTGATGATATTGATATCGTTTTTGATACGTGGTATTCTCAACTTTAGGATGCGTCTGATATCACTCTTCCAAAGAAAAGATCTACTAGACAAAAATTACCTCACTATTATTCATCACACACTGTGCATCAGTAAATAAACTTAGTGCATTGAAACGGAGAAATGAGAAGAAGCCTCTATCTACTGATGATTCTCAGCTAGCCAAAGCTCAGCGTGAATTTCTGAACTCTTACAGTTTAGACAAAATTTGTTTCTTAAAAATCAGAAAACGCCTTCAAGTTTCTCAGATTTATCTCAACAGCCAGCAGCTTACCATCGTTCGTTAGCTTTCATGACTTAATTGCATATTCTGACTTGGAAAGGGCTGAATTATTCAATGTATATCATGCATCCACATTTTCCGAACCACGGTCTTGTGATGTTTTTGTAAACACTTCCGACATTCCTGATAAAAATGTACATGATTTCTCTTTTACGGAGAATGACAGATATAATGCGATTGTTATGCAAAGGTCGTCGTCCAGCTTGGCCTGTGATAGTTTTCCTTCTCTGACTTAAGAACACTTGTTGCTCAATAATTTCTCAGTTTTACCTTCTCTTCTATCAGATAATTTACCATAACAGTTTCTAAACATCTTGGAAAACAGTATTTGTCACTTTCAATCTTCGAATCAGGCATGAAGTTGTTCCACTATGGAAATATCTGATTCGAAAAACAATTATATGATTATTTTCGCCATAAAGTCAGGAACTTCAAATTTGATGAACCCTGCAAATGGATATTATCCTGTCATTGCAAAAATTGTCGTCAGAACACGTCTCTCTATAGATCCCTCTTTACATTTTTGATTTATTTCCATGCATTTTTATATCCGTTTTTGTACAGTATTCCTTTGCTTTGTACCATATTATGATAAGTGAATATTGAAGTCATATAAAAAAATTTTCCGGCTAACTTAAATGTTTTGGATCACTTAATTGTTTCTTATAAAGTCACAAACTATTTTCCCGGCTACATCAAGAAGAATTTTTGAAATTTAATATTTTGTATATACAGTTAAATTATTTTATTTCACAAAATTATATTTATTAATATTATTCTAAATATTCTTGATATCCTCTGTAACTAGATTTGTATACCTATTATTATTTAATTTTTCTCCAAGCATGTCGTACTATATTTCATGTGGAAAATGAAAAAGTAGTCAACATTGACTACTAGCGGTAACACTATGTGTTCCCAATGCACAAATGAGAAATTCGCAAGTAATTGCACAATATGCCAGAAAATTATTGAAGCTTCCCAGATCAAAATTAGATGTTCAATGTGTAACAATTTCTTTCACCAATTAGTACTGGAGTTCATACCACAATGCTTAAATATATTAATGGCAAAGGAAAAATACATGGAAATATATCTTGGAACTGTTAAAGATGTTCAGCAACAACACTAACAGTGATTGAAGCCGATGTCTCTCAGGATAGTCAAAACGTTGCCACTGCTGTCACTAAAATAAGAAATAAGATTTTCATCATCAAATGATTTTAATCGCCGTAGCAGTCCAACATCTACATCATCATCATCATCATCATCCTTTTCTTCTTCTTCTGCAATTTCACTTTATGAATTTATGAAGCAGCCATAACAACTTTCATTTAAACGTTCAGTTACCTTTACTTAATCAAAGATCTAAGAATCAAGTTAGTGAAAAATTATTAATTTAACTCTTAATTTATGAAGAAAACTGCAAAGATATACTTGAATAGTCAATCCTGTTACAATTTTTTTAATTGATTTTTAAATTACAAATGAGAAATGTATATTATATTTTTGCTTTATTTATTATCAACTTTCAGATGAAATATGATGTTAAATCTAATTACGTTATTCTATTTTATATACTTAGTTGGCTCAGCTCAATTTAATTTGAAATAAGAAATATATTTTAGTTACATGAACTTAAATATGCATGTCGCACCTAACCGTATGCAGCCATCATTAAGGCTGCTGACTAAGAAACTATGCTTCTCATTGGCTGTAAGCATTAGTAAACTAATGACCGTGTTCCACAGTTTTTGTCTAGTATTTATGAGCCCCCTTTGCAATAGCAGACGCATAAACACGTTCAACCAGGGCTGCGTGTCGTGCACATGACACAGTTTGAGCTTGCTTACTGCTATTAACTGCTTCAGCCACTAAAATAGTCTAAAAGTATGCCCACTCCCAACTGTCTTATATAAATTGTAATTAAGTGAACTGTTAGCAGGAAAGCAAAGTGTTACAATGGTGTTGATTTGACGGGTAAATAAATGCTATTAATAATAACTGTCTTATCCAATCAATGTAAACCGTAATCCTCTAATAACAGTAGATTGTATGTTGAATTTTTTTCTGCTAAAACTAACTGCATGGCAGAATGTTCAGATAGATGTTGCAATGCAGCTTGCAATACACTTGAAAACCTTGAAAATATTTGGCTTACATGTTTAAAAGTGGGAAGGGGGGCATCCCCCCTTGGCGACGCCACTGCACATTGTGCCGAAATAAGAAAAAAGGAAATCCCTGAAAGTGAAAAGAATCTGCTGGTGAACGTAGTAGTGAAGAAAAGAAAAATGTAATCTTTTTCAAAGCCTGTGTGTTTGATGAAAGTCAATTATCAGTTATAACCGATGTAAACAAACTTTAAACATGTACTCCGTCATCCAGTTTTAATGTATACCTTTCTGGAGGATTAAATAAACATGAACAAGACACTTAAAATGCGGCTTTGAGAAAACGAAGAGAAATATTATCGAGTAAACAATGTGAATCAAGAGAACTCAGAATAATAAACTTTCGTCTTTACTAGAGGAAAAATAATCAATGGATCAATATACAAAAAAATTGACAAGTTACTATTTACCTTCACTCTGTTAATTCAACATTAATGGCATAAAAAGCAAATTCCTGCCATTGGTATTCTTTGAAGGGACTATTCAGGAAATAGTTACAAAAGCATATTAATCGGATAAAGTAACAAATACTGACCTGGCTGCTCTTCTGAAGTTAAAAAAAAACATTGAACAGTGGAAACAAGAGACAACGAAATAGCATTCAAATGAAAAGATCTATATCTGGGCTTGTACAAGAAACCAGAAAGACCAAAATTCAATTGCTAAGCAAAAAGGAAATTCACATTGTAATAATAAATTAAAGAAAAATAAAGAAAGAGTTGTTGTAGATGACAACAAACCAGAAATTTTTATTGAATAGTTTAGCCGATTCAATCAAGATAAGCATACAGATTAGCAATTTAAAGATAGACTAATTGAAGAATATATGCCTATCATAACTGAACAAGTGAAGGAATACACAATTGACAAATATCAGTTTGCATACAAGGATATCCTGTTATATACGATGCGATACATTTACAAATACTTAAACTAAAACAGAACGTCATTTCTAAGGGTAATGTTTTTTCAATATTTCAGTGCCTTCAACACCAGCCTGCAAAACAAAACTGAATAAAAGTGGAGAAACGTCACCCTGGCTATCTCAATGGTTTAATGAATACACAAATACTGGACACAACAAATACTCACGAGAAATTGCAGTAACTGTTGGTGTACTCCAAGGAGTACCAACGAGTGGCGTAATTTTCGCAGACCCAACCAAAATGGAATAAACAATGAATATCAATGGGAAAATCGCAGATGTAGCAAAATCCTCAGACGATATGCGAATTATTTTTAGAAGATATGAACAAATAGCAAATGATTTTCAAGAATATGAAAAGGCTATAGAGAACACAATAAAAGAGTCAGTTACAGTAATCGAAACGTCAGCATTACTGAAATAAAGAAAATGATTATAGCACACCACAACATCAAAAAAGAATTATAAATTCTAGGCTCATTTACATATCTTGGAATTCATATAGACAATGATCTTTCGTGGGATACACATGTAAACAATATTACAAAAATAACCAATGTCAAGATTACATCTTGGACCTCTCCGCTATTAAAATCCAATCAGCTTCCCTCCTCTCAAGTCACTTCTTATCATCCAATAGCTAGTTTTTCTCAGTTGACAATAATCTTTGAGCGCCTTGTTTTTCGTTATGTGTTCCCTAAAATTGGTCACCTCGTCTCTTTTTAGCATGGCAACCTTACGGGTCATTCTACAATCATTAACTTGCTCACTTGGATTGAAAATTGTTATTTCCACTCTGATCGTAATGATTTTGGTTGCATTATCTTTCTTCACATTTCTAAAGCTTTTGATCGGCTCCCTCATTCTATCCTTAACAAATTAAGTTTATTCGGCTTTGATGCTGATTTCATAGAACTGTTCCAGTCTTACCTGTCAAATCGCAGTCAGTGTGTCAAAATCAACTCGTCTATTTCTTATCCTGATCTTTTCTCAAGTGGTGCACCTCAAGGTCCTGTGTTTGCTGTTCTCTTCTTCCTCATTGCTATCAACGACCTCCCTAAATTTTTCCTCAACTCACCCTGTCTACTGTACGTCGATGACACTGCGATTTTCAACTTTGGTTGTTCTTTTGCCTCCAATATTACCTCTGATCTTGAGCTTTTGGCTACTTAGTCTTCTGTTAACCATCTTGATTTTAGTTAAACCAAGACATGAGCTATTTCATTTTGTCTATTTCCCTGTTCTGATCTGCCTCTCCCTGTGAACTTTTCTCCTCATCATACTCATTTAGAGTTAAACTTGCTGCTCCATTCCTCGCGCCATTCTTCTCTATGCTTATCCCTGTTGATGGCCGTCTCGTTCCTTGTTCCACTCTATGGAATGCTTCCAGAAGCGTGCTTTCAAATGGATCTCTCCCTTGCCATACAAAGACGCTTTTCTCAAATTCTCCACTCTCCCACTGCCACTCTACTTTCATGCCTGTGATCCCGTCGTGTTCAATCACTCGCTCATTCGCAAATTGGACCTTGATCCTTTTGATTTCATAAAGTTATCTAATTCACACTCCACTCGCTCTGATGAGGATGTCATATTCTCTTGTTGTCATCCCAAAAAACATCGCTTCCTTCACTCGTTTTTCAATCATGCTTGTATTGCTGCTAATTACATCCTGACTCTCAACCCTTTAACAGCCATTGATTTCTTTTCCCCGCCATCGAGCTTCAAGAAATCGTTGATGTCTTTCCTCTTTACTGAGCCCTTCTCCAACTTCGCCTACTCTTCCATCTGCTCCTATTTCATCTCCTGTGACTGTCCTCGTTGCCGTAAAACTTGAATTGTTTTTATATTTTTGTAGTGTCTTCCTTCAGCGGCTAAATAAGGTCATTCATTATTATCATTATTATTATTATTATACTAGTTCATAAAGCATCTATAAAACCAATATATTTATGAATTTGAAGTATATGTTTCAGGCGTTACACAATTACAGAGCACAAACATGGGAAATCCAATAGCTACATTGCCAATATGAAAAAACTACTAAAATTTTAAACAAAGAAATTAACGAGTAATTCAAAATTAAAATTGAAGATAATGCAGATAATGTATTACACTATGAGATTAGTTTTTCGAAAACAAGCATAAGATGTAAGTTTGACTTCCCAAATGCAATTCAATTCATGTAAGAAAACCATTTATATATGCAAGCATGTTTCTACCGTTCATGGGGAAAATGCCTGCAGTTCCTATAACTCTCACATTCCTTTTTACAAGCACCTTGTTGTTTGCACATGAATTATAACCGGTTTCGATTCTCCAAATCATCTTTAGATACAAATTTGCTTTATCAATGTACTTTTTAATAAGTAATGGGAGTAACCATTTTGCTCGAAGATTTCATATGAATATTTATCGAATCAATCAGACTTTCACAATCCGATTTTGATTATTCAATAAATAAAGCACATAAGTGTGTTGATATTATATCTAGGTTCGCAATATGAATGTGCTGGAATGTATAAATTGATGCCCGTTAGATTTCTAAAGAGATATTTCATAACCTCTTTCACTCTTAGTTATTGTTACATTCAGAAAACTCAAATGGTTGAAATTTTCGATTCTTCAACAAAACCATCAATATGTAAATAATAATAATAATAATAATAATAAAGCCTTGGTTGGCAACTTCCTAGGACAAGGGCAGTCCAAAATGAAACTCATGGGGCAGGAAGGTCTCTTAAGCCTTGGTTGGCAACTTCCTAGGAGAATGTGAGTCCAAAATCAAACACAAAAAATAACGCTGATGAAAAGCCATGATAGAGCAAAGGCCCTCAGTCCCCGGCAGGCCTTCAATGGTCAGAGGGTGCTAAGAATCTCCGGACAACAGGCGGACTCCACAATCGGGAGTGTGGACTCGAGAAGTGGCAGTACAGGATCCACACAGACCAATGGACAACGGCATAAGTGGACAGATGAGCAGAACAGGACAGCATTGGAGTGTTACAGAAGAAGCAGGCCAGATGAGAGGGGTTACAGGAAGAGAATGTTGGAAGAATGGAGGAAGGCAAGAACGGGATTAGAAGTTACAGAGCAGAGGCTTGCAGGGCAAGTGAGAAAGTTACAGCTGGATGAGAGTAAGGGGAAAAAGAGAGTTGAACAAGTTAAGCAAAGGGAAGATGAAGTGATAGATGTTGAGACAGAAGTAGCAGAAGTAGCAGATGCAGAAACTGAAGCAGCAATCAAGGAAAAGATGAAGGAAGAAATAGGTGAGAGAGCTAGGTTGCCAATCCCAAGAAGAGTTAAGAGAAGTAAGCTAGCAGTAGAGACAGCAAAAGTCAATAAAGTGTTGGAGAGGATAGATGCTAGGAGTGTTACAGAAGTAAATAGCTTAGTGTATGCAGGGGCATGTGAGGTGCTGAAGAATGTAGGCGTGGAAATAAAGAAGAAGAGGTGGCAAGAAGATAAGGGAGACAGAAAGCCAGCATGGGAAAGAAGAATTGAGAATAAGGTGGCAAAGATTAGGCAGCAAATAGGGAAGATCCGGACAAGTAAGGCAGTGCAGGACAGGTGCAGGGTAGGTAAGGGGAAGACTATAGAAACTGCAAGAGAAGAGCTTAAGCAGAGATTAGTTGCAGAAGCTGAGAAACTGAGAAAGTATAGGGCAAGGGCAAAGCAGGCAAGAGACAATATGAAGTTTGAGACACAAGAAGGAAGATTCTACAAAGAACTAGATGCAGGAGAAAAGGCTACAGCTAGAGCAGGCGAAGATGCAGTAAGGTTCTGGGAGAATATATGGGGAAGTGCGGGACCAGAGATAGAGAATGTACAGATACAGAAAGAAGCCAGGCAAGAAGAAGAAGTAATCACAACTGTAAGGCTGAAGGAGGCTCTAAAGAAGATGAAGAACTGGAAGGCGCCAGGCAGAGATGAGGTACATGGGTATTGGCTGAAGAAGTTCACAAGTGTTCATGAGAGACTAGCAGCAGCATTGGAGGAGTGTGTGGTGAGTGGGTGTCCAGAGTGGATGGTAGTGGGGAGGACATTTCTGATACAGAAGGACCCAAAGAAAGGTAGTGAGGCAAGCAACTTCAGGCCAATAACATGTCTGCCAACAACGTGGAAATTGCTAACTTCAGTGATTTCAAGTAGGCTGGCATGTTACTTAGAACAGAATAGGTTGATACCAGAGGAGCAGAAGGGATGTAGGACAAAGACAAGAGGATGCAAAGATCAGTTGTTGATAGACCAGGCAGTGGTGGAGAATTGTAGAAGAAGGAAGACAAACTTGGCAATGGCATGGATAGACTACAGGAAGGCATATGACAGCATTTCACATAAGTGGGTATTGAAGACGTTAGAGGCTAATGGAGTTTCACAGAAATGGGTTGAGTTTCTAGAGAGGGAGATGGGAAAGTGGCAGACTGAGATAGACGGGCATAGGTTGAGGTTTAGGCGGGGTATATTCCAGGGAGACAGCTTAGCGCCACTACTGTTTGTAGTTAGCTTAATACCTATCACAGAAAAGTTAAAGGAGACAGGCATAGGGTATAAGATGGAGAAGAATGGTAGAGCAGTGAGTCACCTGTGGTACATGGACGACCTGAAGATGTACGCTAGTTCAAGGAAGATGTTGCAGAAGCAAGTGGAGACATTGGAGAAGGCAAGCAGAGATTCAGGGTTGGAGTTTGGATTAGGAAAGTGTGCAGCAGTGACAATGACTAGAGGCAAGTGTGTGGACGGGGAGGGTTTGAGGACAAGCAGTGGGGATAAGATTGAGGAAGTCAAGGAGGGGTACAAGTACTTAGGAGTAATAGAGAAGGACAGAACAGATCACATGGAAATGAAGATGAGGCTAAGGAAAGAGTACAAGAGGAGAGTAAGGAAGGTACTACAGAAGTCAGCATTGAATGGGCAGAACAGCATAAAGGCAATTAATACGTGGGCAATACCAGTGTTGAGATATTCGGCAGGAATAGTTAGGTGGAATAAGAATGAACTGAGGGAATTAGACAGGGAGACAAGGAAGATACTAGCAGCAGAGAGAGCATTCAACCTCAATGGAGATGTAGATAGGCTGTACATGACAAGGCATAAGGGAGGTAAAGGGCTGCTAAGTGTGGAGGAGACTGTAGAAGCAGAAGCACTAGGGCTAAAGGAATATGTAGAAGAGCAACCTGAGGGGTCCCTACTAGAGGTCACTAAGGAGTTGAAGAAGATAAGAACTGAGAGTGAAGGAAAGAAGATATACCAGAGTAGGATGGAATCAGAGAGGCAAACAAGGTATAGGCAGAAGGCAATGCATGGAGAATACTGGAGGAACACAGAAAAGTGTGATAGAGAAGAGAGCAACAAGTGGTTAAAGAAGGCAGGACTGAAGAGAGAAACAGAAGCACTAATAATGGCAGCACAGGAGCAAGCAATAAGAACAAACTGGGTGAAGAAGCATATAGACAGAAGAGTAGAAGTAAGTGATAAGTGTAGGCTGTGTAAGAAAGAGGCGGAGACAGTAGATCATCTGATAGCAGGGTGTGAGAAGTTGGCACAGAATGAGTATAAGTTCAGGCACGACAAGGTGGGAAGAATGGTACACTGGAGTTTGAGCAGGCAGCATGGGTTAGAAGCAGGAGACAAGTGGTATGAGCACAAGCCACAGGGCGTCATAGAAAATGAGAAGGTTAAGATACTGTGGGACTTCAACATACAGACGAGCAAAGTGATAGAAGCACGGAGGCCAGACATAGTAGTGGTAGACAAAGAGAAAAGATTAGGAACAGTGATAGACATAGCAGTACCAAAGGACAGAAATGTAGAAAGCAAGGAGAAAGAGAAGATAGACAAGTACAGAGAGTTGGCAGAGGAAATAGAAAGGCTGTGGAAGTTAAAGAAGGTTGAAGTAGTCCCGGTAGTAGTAGGCGCACTAGGAGCAGTAAGTAAGAAGCATAAGAGATACTTGGAGGAGTTAGGAGTACCAAAGTGGGGAGGAGCGGTAGCACAGAAGGCAGCACTGTTAGGAACAGCTAGAGTCCTGAGGAAAGCTCTCAGACTCCCTGGGAACTGGTGAGTTCCAAAAGCTGAGAGGGATACCAGCATGAAGCTGTGATGTGCAAGGATATAATAATAATAATAATAATAATAATAATAATAATAATAATAATAATAATAGAAAATAGAAGAAGGATGACAAACTTAGCAATGACATGGATAGACTACAGAAAGGCACATGACAGCATATCACATAGGTGGGTATTGAGGACGCTAGAGGAAAATGGAGTTTCACGTAAATGGATTGAGTCAAGGCCGCTCTTAACAACAAGGCTTAACTACTGAAATAACAATATGCAGAAGTGAGGGTAACATTATAAATTACTAAATTTGAGTTTTTCATAATGTATTATAATTCAACATATAATGTTAATAATACAAACAAATTAAACAATTAATGAGAAATGAATCACTAAAATTTTTTATTTTTTCTATCATCTCTATTATACAAACAAAGTTCATTTCTAATAAGTATACACCCATTGTTTAAAAAAATGTTACAAAAAGTAAATATGATTTTGCTAGTGCATTTGCAATCTGTAATGAATGTTTCAGGAAGAACTGCTAATAAAATAGACATAAGTCTACTTCTGGTATCAGGCTTTTTAGATATTTCGGGGAAAATATTCTTAAATATTTTCAAAATACAAATGGATAAAGAAAACGTGAAATTGGATGGGCGAACAAGACCTCCACGATTTTTTAATTCAAACAAAAACGAATCATCTTTAATTTCTTCACAATGGCTACAACCGTTGCATATTTTGTTTACTTTTCTTTGAATATAACCAGCAATTGCATACATGCACTCTATTTTGGTATTGGAAAAGTCCTCTTCACTTTCCAGGCCACTATATGCCAATTGGTACTCATTAGGTGAAATTCTATATGCCAATTGGTACTCATTAGGTGAAATTCTATATGCCAATTGGTACTCATTAGGTGAAATTCTCATTTTATATTCCATTTTTTCTTTGACATCCTCAAATTCGGAATTTATGAATTTTTCCAACTTCCCGTAACGTTAGAGATTTTGGAGACGAATTTTTTCTCAGCTTCAAGTACATCTGAAACCTTTAGTAGGAATCTACTGCCACATGATTGTCTGTA
The DNA here is from genome assembly GCA_900660155.1 of Hofstenia miamia. Taxonomy (NCBI): domain Eukaryota; kingdom Metazoa; phylum Xenacoelomorpha; order Acoela; family Hofsteniidae; genus Hofstenia; species Hofstenia miamia. Next base: position 72,987 of record CABFPE010000209.1, on the reverse strand, counting down.
CATTCCAAAACGACTTTCTATTGGATCGCTTTGATATTTTCCAAGAAGGCAATATTCATTTATTGATAAATGCCATTCAACTTCGAGGATCAAGGTAGTACATGTAAAAATTAAAGCTTCCATGCATTGTCTTGAAAATTTTTTAAAGTTAGAATTGTTCCAAACTTTTAGCCATTTTAAAAACTCTTTTAGAAACAAAAACTAGCATCATTTTAAGTGGAAATTGCCTTGTGCTTAGTTGATTTTACATTAATAATTTGCCACCATTTAAGAATTTGGCGGACGAAAATGTACAAACCCCATTTTAAAGATTGTCAATACCATGAAATGTGATACCATCAAGAGTTTCAACACAGGCTTTACATGTTGGGATTCCTGACTTGCAGGAGCAATAGATTTTCAAGTGAGTCTCCATGCAACTTTTGTTAATAAATCCACTTCCTTTATAAAAAGATCAGATACAAACTTCAAATGTTCTGAAATAGTCTTAGAACAATCACTTGGGTCTGGAAATGTTAGTTTTTGTTTATTATACTAGTTTCTCCAAATTAATTTTAAAAGATGAACTTTATCATTTTACTGAAAAACTTCTACTACATTATTCTCAATTGCAATTGTAGCATTGGAACATTCAATTATATTTTCCTTATTTGTAAGTTCTTTAAACATTTTTTGATTTGTAACTAAGCAATCTGTTACAATGGCAACAACATTAATTTGTAGTGCATTAAGTCTGGTTAAATCCTTAATTATCAAGTTTTTTAACTGTCCATGTGTGAGCTTTGCAACGGGTATAAGAGCAACAATTTCTGAATGCTTACTTCTTACTGGTGAAATCATAAAAGCAAGTATTATCTTGGCTGCAACATCTTCGTAGCAATTAAAGTTGTGAGCAAATCCTAAAATACGTCACGACTTGTAGTCAATTGTCTAATAAATGTATATTTCATCAATAAGTAAAACTACATTGTTACTGTGAGCCAAAGTATCGAGCGATGTCAAATAATTTAAATAGGGTGATAATTGAACGTTGGTTCCACATTGAACAGTTAAGTCATCAGAAAGAAGTGAACGAAGGTAATTAGAGTGAGGCAAACACAAAAGTTACGAATTTTTGAATAAAATTTAGCACTGCAACTATAGATTTCAAACGCCTGTAGCAAAACAATTGAATTATAGTGTCTTCTATATTTATTAGTTGATAATAATCCAAGTTGAGCAACTAAGAAACGGTTTCCATCCTCTAAAGAAAATTCATCTATATTACTCAACTACTTAGTTATAATATGATAAGTTTTCTTTAAAAAATCATACATTGATAGCAGTGTGCAAAACGAGGTATGCATATATCATCAGAAACAGTGAATCAATTCTTTAGCAGGAAACCAAATGCGCTGTTGTTATCATTTAATTGCAAAATGTTTACCCTCACTTCTGCATATCGTAATTTCAGTAATTGGGCCTTGTTGTTAAGAGCGGCCTCGGTTGAGTTTCTAGAGAGGAAGATGGGAAAGTGGCAGACTGAGATAGACGGGAAAAGGTTGAGGTTAGCATTACTACTATTTGTAATTAGCTTAATGCCTATCACAGAAAAGTTAAATGAGACAGGTATAGGGTATAAGTTGGAGAATAATGGTAGAGCAGTGAGTCACCTGTGGTACATGGACGACCTGAAAATGTATGCTAGTTCAAAGAAGATGTTGCAGAAGCAAGCAGAGAAGGCAGGCAGAGATTGAGGGTTAGAATTTGGATTAGGAAAGTGCGGCAGTGATAATGACCAGAGGTAAGTGTATGGATGGGGATGGTTTAAGGACGAGCAGTGGGGATAAGATTGAGGAAGTCAACGAGGGGTACTTAGGAGTAATAGAGAGGGACAGAACAGATCATGAGGAAATGAAAATGAGGATAAGAAAAGAATACAAGAGGAGAGTAAGGAAGGTACTACAGAAGTCAGCATTGAATGGGCAGAANGAAAAGTTAAATGAGACAGGTATAGGGTATAAGTTGGAGAATAATGGTAGAGCAGTGAGTCACCTGTGGTACATGGACGACCTGAAAATGTATGCTAGTTCAAAGAAGATGTTGCAGAAGCAAGCAGAGAAGGCAGGCAGAGATTGAGGGTTAGAATTTGGATTAGGAAAGTGCGGCAGTGATAATGACCAGAGGTAAGTGTATGGATGGGGATGGTTTAAGGACGAGCAGTGGGGATAAGATTGAGGAAGTCAACGAGGGGTACTTAGGAGTAATAGAGAGGGACAGAACAGATCATGAGGAAATGAAAATGAGGATAAGAAAAGAATACAAGAGGAGAGTAAGGAAGGTACTACAGAAGTCAGCATTGAATGGGCAGAATAGTATAAAAGCAATTAATACCAGTGTTGAGTTATTCGGAAGGAATAGTTAGATGGAACAAGAAAGAACTTAGGAAGCTAGACAGGGACACAACGAAGATAATTACAGCAGAGAGGGCTTTCAACATAAATGGAGATGTCGATAGTTTGTACAAGGCAAGGCATAAAGGAGGCAAAGGACTGCTAAGTGTGGAGGAACTGTAGAAGCAGAAGCACTTGGGCTAAAGGAATACGTAGAAGCACAACCTAGACGGTCACTAAGGAGTCAAGTAAGATAAGAACTGAGAATGAAGGAAAGACAGCATATCAGAGTAGGATGGAATTAGAAAGATAAACAAGGTATAGGCAAAAGCAATGCATGGAGAATACCGGAGGAACATAGAAAAGTGTGATAGAAAAGAAAGAGTGTTAAAAAGCCAGGATTGAAAAGAGAAACAGAAGCACTGATAATGGCAGCACAGGAGCAAGCAATAAGAACAAACTGGGTGAAGAAGCATAGAGATAGAAGAATGGAAGTAAGTGATAAGTGTAGGCTATGTAAGAAAGAGTGTGAGACAGTAGATGGCAGGGTTTGAGAAGTTGGCACAGAATGAGTATAAGTTCAGGTATGACAAGGTGGGACGAATGGTACACTATGGCTTGAGCAGGCAGCAAGGGTTAGAAGCAGGAGACAAATGGTATGAGCACAAGCCACAGGGCGTCATAAAATATGAGAAGGTTAAGATACTGTGGGACTTCAACATCCAGACGCGCAAGGTAATAGAAGCACGGAGACCAGGCATAGTAGTGACAGACAGAGAAAAGATTGGGAAAAGTGATAGACATAGCAGTACCAAAGGACAGGAATGTAGAAAGAAAAGGAAAAGAGAAGATAGTGTAGAATGCTGGTAGAAGCACGTGCAACACACAGCAAGCATTCTATCTTTAGAAATAGTAAATAACCAATGGAACTACTAGTTAATTATGTGCTTCTTCTTAAAAAAACAAAGGCATGTTCATTCCAGGGGTTAAAAAGCATTCAGAATACAAGTTAATTCCAAACTTCTTCTTACAGAAGAATTAAGTTTACAATGTAACGAAAATGATAAAATCATTACCTGAAAAAATGTACGAGCGTCGGATTTGCTATCTGGAAGAACAAAATCGACATGCAATGTTCCCATTGCACGTATAATTGTAACCATACTTTGAATTGTATTGCTATAAACGACAGGTTTGTACTGCAAGCAATCGTGATCAGAGTAGCCATCTTCATGAATAATTTTCATTTGCTTCACAATAGTTGATTTACCAGATTCTCCTGCTCCAAGCAATAGGAGCTTCACTTCTTTTGAAAATCGCTCTGCTTCAGCTTTTAGATTTCTGTCAATCTCTTTCGAATGTTGAGTTGCTTGCCGTTCTTCTGAACTTACAGCACATCCCATGTCTTAAAAAACATAGCAATTTAGTTAAGCAAAAAAGATATATTAAGTCTTTGTACGTAATTTTAAAGGTGATCTTAAAAATGAAATATTGCAAAAATGAATAAATAGACATATCCTACAAATACTAGTATAAATAAGTGCAATGCGTATGAAAATATGTAACAATTTCGAACACTTCCAATGATCCTTTTCTAGGGTTAATTGCTGTCGACTAAACATCCTGGTTTATATGAGTGATCAGTAAATAAATATTTTAGGCCGACTTTATGAATGACATTCTGCTAGTCACTGCAAAATACAGTCATTTAATCTTAAATATACTACGGTTTTCGAAAAAGACCCATAGAATTAGTAGGTTAATACATGTGCTTAAGTCTCATTTGAAACAATTTTGCAAACATTGGAAATGTGATAATTGTGCCGGGGCGACTTAATACAGCGTCACTTCCTTTTCTTGTAATATATTTTTAATGAAACTTGATTATAGATCCTAATGTAGATATACACATTTAGTAAATACTATTTTAAACGTTATTAAAGTCGAATTTATACTACAGAAGTAGATATTCATCAAACTAACTCTGAATGATCTCATTAATTTGTACAGAAAAAATTCCTAATTTCTTGTGAAATTGGTAATTACTCACACATAATAATAATATGACCTATAAGAGGAGTAAAAAAAATGAAGATAATATAAAAAATATTCAATACTCAAATGCTATGTTCACCTGACAGAAAGACGCTGTAAAAATTCTACGGCTAATTTCTTGAGGCAGGTGAAATTGACGTCAGCCGTCCCACCTTACGTGCCCAAGAATAATATATTTAAGAAACCAAGGAATAATTGTGTTACACGGTTACACCAAGCAAATTACTAATTATCACTGTCGACAAAAAATATTTCTGAAATCCACAGAAACACTCATCAAAATATTCAATGTAAAAATCCGATCGTCATAGCATATTTTAAGTTAGTGCTCCACATTGCAATCATATTTTTACTTATCCAATGGGCTTATTTATAAAGAAAGATATCAAAACTGCGTATTTTTCAATACAAAATGATGGCGCATTGTTTGCAAAATCACAAAGATACAAACTAGTCTTATCAGTTGAGACAGGAATAGCAATAACGGAATTGTCAGTATTCCTAATGTTGAAGAACTTATGTACTACGGTGTTTACAAGGCAAATGTTTCCATCGATTTTGCAGTCAGTACCCCAAAAAAGAAATGAAAACTCAATGTTGTCACGGGTATCATACATGGACTGAGACTAGTCAATGCCATACCCGGCTACTGTGTTCTTTGCTAGTTTTTGGAATGCTTAATATTCCTATTTAACACCTAGTACATATATAATTCAACAAACCAATGCTTGTGTTCATAGTGCACAACGAGTAGCTTGCATAAACTGTGCATTATAAATCCCAGATAAATGCTACGAACAGATAGGCTTGTATGTATATCTACAGGGAGTTTAACTACGGCTAGAATGCATTGAATAAACTTACAAAACGAAGCTGTCAAAATCATGCTAATCTTTGATTGAACTACTCAAATTTTTGTAGTCATTGAATAATGTTCAAAATGAAGATTTTAGTCTGTTGTGAACGAAATTTAAACTTAAAGCAAATACATCTTGTTAAAGAATAGTTTAATTTTTCTATGTGCCGTTCAAATTATTTGGCACAACCAATATTTTGACAAACTAAAATGGTTGGACAAGAAAATTACTTTCTAATGCCCAGATGATTATGAAATTCAATAAAAAACGTGACTTTTGTAAATAGAGTACTTTTATTCCCTAAAATTCAGTATTACATGTGATTCTATGTTGATCCACTAGAAACTAAAATCCAAATTGTAGCATATATGCTACAATGGTAAGGATTAGATCAACAATAAAAAGAAGCTAAGAATATTAGTATTAAAAATTAACCAACAAGTTAGGAAAAAAATTATTTAGACAGAAACCTAAATTGCATTTTTACTACTTAATGATTATTAATTCTGGCTTACAATTCAAATGTTTTGTGATAAGTGAGCCAAGTGATCATTGCCATCAAACCAAGTATAATTAGTTTCAGTAAACAAAGGGAAAATTTCTTTGGATTATCCTTCAAATTGGCCTTCAAAAATCAGTGATCTACAAGACTGAAGATGAGGTGATTAGAGATGAGGCAATTTAGTCAATAATTTGGTAGAGGCTCCTACTTTAAATTTTCTGTCCCAGTGAAATGTTTGATTCATTTGTATATAAAAATCATGAATTGCATGTAAAAGCATCTAAAAAATGATGAAAATATCTTTTGTGTTGGCATGTACAATAATTCAGCATGTTACATATAATGTATAATGTGGACTAGAGGGGTAAAGAGTACTAAACTAATAACAAATAATAAGGGAAAAAAAGTTTACTAATGCTGAATTTTTTAGTATATATTGATGTAGTTACATTTTTAATTTGATAATATTTATTAAGTTTATTAAATTCCAAGACTTTTCTGCTTGAAAGAAAACAATTTTTTTTAACAATGTTCCAACAATTTAATTAACCTGAATTCACTTGTTATAAGTTACACAATCAGGTTTGGTACTTTTGCTTACATAAGGAACCTTTTAAGCTAGAATAAAGAGCCCTGAGATCAACAAATCATAACTTTTTGACCAAATGTGCAAATGAAATACATCAAAAGGACATCAAAATTTAGTCTTCAACTTAAAAAAGCAGTAGGGATGGGATCTGGATAGTGAATTGAACAAAGTAGATACCAAAAAATTTCAGATAATTTGACTGCTGGATACCAGATAATTTACTGAATACTGGATAATATATTCAGAAATGGAATTGGAGTTTCTAGAGAGGAAGTTGGGAAAGTGGCAATAAGATATTACAATTAGCTTTAGGAGTGAGAATTTTTTAAGTGGAGCAATTTCAGGCTGTAGAACATAAAGCTTGGAGCAGCATTGGGCAGATGTCATCACATTGAAATGAGGCAAGGCACAGCATCTGAGCCTCTTCTGAATGTATTGTTGAATATGACTTAAGAAAAAAATATGACCTTATTTTTATAGCAAAACATGATGGAATTTAGATAAATTTGTCAAAAAATATTACCATCCAATTTTCAAAATGATCCATTTAAGCAATAATAACCATTTTCTATTATGGAGAATATGATACAAAACAAATATAAAAACTTGCATAATAATTCATTAAAGCAAGTACTTCATTAAATTATAGTAACTGCACATAAATTTCCAAACATTATTGTGGTTAAGATTTCTGTCATAGGATAAGAGTTTTCTCAAAATAGAAAAACTTCTCACACTGCAGCCAATGTTGCTTGACATTTTCATAATTGAGCATACAGTTCCAATTAAATTTCCATCCTCTTTTCTTTCATTATAGCAGTGAAACTGTTATTTTCTAATCAGATTTGATGTAGACATTTATTTCACAAGTATTATTTCAATGATCCATGGTAGAAGTAATAACATCTGGTTGAATTTCAGCTCAGTCAAACATTGAACAACATTGATTTCTTAAGAGAGCTGCCTTAGTTGAAGCAATTGGATTGTAACATCCTTTAACAGGCATTATCACTGTTTCTCCTTGCTAATTATAGCTTGAGCAGTGTACTTGCATGTAGGGATGTACTAATCTAATACTACTTAACTTCCATTTAGTTCTATTAAATTTAATTAACAAAACATAACTATACTCACTATTTAGGTGATGAAGCCACACAGCATCCTTCTGTAACATCCTCCACCTAGCTTATTACGCCGTGTCTGATTACTGATAATGAGTGCTTAGTAATTCGCAGGTGAGGTGTTACTACATTGTCGAACCATCAGACTATCCTCTATTATTAACTAGTTATGTTAATAAAATGATTGAGTATTCACTATCACTGTTTAGGTGACGAAGTGGTCAGATGTTTCCTCTTCAGTTCTTCTGTGGGCTACTGCCCAAAGCCAATCTCCACAACACAGCTCCTCCTCTTCTACAACAATGGTTGAGTCCACAGCACCACCTCAGCTCAACTGGAATTAGTTATGTGTACCTTACGTTAGCTTAGTGCGTGCACTC
>CABFPE010000209.1:52418-64111 GCA_900660155.1 Hofstenia miamia | reverse complement strand
ATAGTTGTTTCCCCTTGGCCATGAATTGACTTCACTACCAATTGATGCATAACTTTGATCTTATGTTATTTTTATGATGCAGTTCTGTGTTTTGAAGCTGTCACCAAGCTTTGACGTTATTTTTACTTGTTTTGGTTGTTACGTTGTTGTTGTCTCATTCTTCTAGAATTTGGATTTATTACAGTACCCTGCTCTGTGCTGTCCACTGTTACTAGTTTTTGTTTCTCTGAACCCAGTTGGAATTTCTCTTGATTTGTTGGAATTGTTTTTCTGAATTTTCTTGTTTTTTCTGAATGGATTTTAGTAGTTTGTCTTGTAGTGGGACTCCCACTCAGGGTTTCCCCAGTGTGAGCACTAGCAGCACAAACATTGCTCCTCACACTGCTAAAATTAATTCACTTGTTTTTCCTTTGTCTTTTGATCCCTATTACATTCTCCCACAGACACTGCCATCTCCAGAGCCTCAAAACACTGAGAGTGATCAGCTCTGAGCTGGCCTTGTCAAACAAACCAGTCATCATCTTGCTTGTGAGCAATGCCTAGATTTGCTTCAAGCTGAGATGCAAGAACAGGCTTGTGACACCCAATTGAGAGAGAAATGCTTCATTGATTCAATCAATGCCTTGGAAATTCAACTCCAAACTTTAGTGACACCTCTGCCTACATCCCTGCTGAGGCAGAGTAGCCCACCTCATTCTACACTCTCCCAGTCTAGACTTTCCAAGTATGTAACTCACAGTGCTTTACAAGACGTTTTGGACACCTTTTCCAAATGCCTTTCTGAACAGATTTCTGAAATGATTTCTGCTCACCTTCTAAGCATTCCTATTGTTGCCACCTCTACACCATTGACACCTCAATTCATTACCCCTGTCACTTCATTCACAACTGGAGAGCCCACCTTTACACAGTCAGCTTTGACTCAAGTTTCTATGTTAACCACAGTTGCCACTCCAGTTCTGTATGTGCTGAGTTCAACTCTTTGGCCTCCTGCACCTGTGAATACTTGTGTTACCCCCATTGTTGTAACTCCCATTACCCCCCCCCACAGTCACTTGATCAGTCTGCACTGAAGAATGGACCACTTTTTACCCAATCAATCCTACCTACAACTCCTGTTGGAAATGAAACCACTAGCCTATTTAATCACCATTCCATATGGCCTAAGTTCACTGGAAAGATCAATGAAATCTCACAGTCTTTTGAAGAGTGGTTCTTCCTCTTTGAGTTAACAATAAGGCAGTACAAAGCCACTCAGGATGCTGCTGTTGCACAATTCCCCACATACTTACAAGGTCTTGCATATAACCAATATATGATGCTTGATCAAGACTAATTACCAAATTCTAATCAGCTATTTCAAGGACCACTACAAGACGCCTCACATTAAACATCAGTACAAGATGCTGCTTTGCAATCTTTCATTCAAGAAGGGCAACAACATCTGTACGTACATTATGCAGGTATAAAGGCTGTTCTGCTTAAGCAAGCTCACCCCTGAATATTCAAAGCACAATATTTTCTCCTACATTTGTCTTGGCTTCCCACCCAATATTCATACTCACCTCAAACTCAAGTGTGATGCCAAAAACGATCTCAACCTGATAATTTGTAAAGCTATTAGCATTGTGTACATGCTTCACAATACCACTCATATCAACAAGGACGCTGGAGATCTTAAAGTGGGTTCTTCATTGCAGAAACCCCCTACCTCCTCAAGCACTGTAGCTTCCACAGTGAAGATAGAACTTGAACAGACTCATTGTTTCTGCTGTGGCATATGAAGTCTCAATGCTGTGCTGTAATTTGTTTAATTGCTGATGGTGAAGGCTTCATCATTGATGAGCCCAGAGACATAGAGTGTCCTCCTGACTTACCTGTCAGCTTTGTTGATCAGTTAAACTAGTTGGAGCACCACCTCCTAGAAAACATGCAGATGATGTTCTGGTAATCACTTCACTGTTGTGTACTAACATTATCCCTGTAGATATAATTGGATCTTTTATTAATGTCACCATTGATACCAGGGCCTCAGCCTCAATCATTAGCAACTCTTGTTGCTCCAAGTTATGTTTGTCACAAAATGATTTACTTCCATCTACTGCACATCTGTTGGATGCCTCTGGGAATTCATTATCTTTGAAAGGTCATGTACCAAACCTAGAACTACACATTTGGCAGGAACTGTTTGTTGTTGATTTGATTGTTATAGATACCTGCAACAAGCTGCTCCTGTATGACATAATTCTGGGTAATGACTTCCTCAAGCAGAATGCATGTATTATTGATTACAGGAAGAACACAATTTCCATCTGTGAAAGCAAATGCTGGCAGGAGCTCACTACCATTCCAGAGCAGAATATCTTGTTAAGTTTTTCTGAGAATGTGATTGTTGAGCATCATCATTGGTGACATGTCCCCATCACCACAGACTCTGCATACACTGGTGATGTCATGGTTTCTGGATTCAAGGGGAAGTGTTCCCTAGAGTCAACTTCTCCCACAATCTCTGCCACATCTCTAAAAAAAGAATGTACATTACTATTTTAAATAGTTCAAATTCATTGGTCAAGATAGACCCTTCTCAACTGAAAATTATTGCAACTCTGGTCTGTCTGGAATTCCAGGCCACTGTCTGTCTACCAATATTAACAGCCATTCATGATCTGGCAGAGCCAAGCAATACCATCTGGATCCCTCTTGTTAATGAACAGACTCATCCACATTTTAGCTCTCAAGAGCATGAGTCACTTTCTTGTCTGCTTCAGCAACATTATGAGGTTTTCAAGGCCTGATCAGCATTGGCCACTTTATTGGAGAACAACATTCTATTGTAACCAAGAATGATCATCCAATTTGCCTGCGTGTTAGGAGGGTACCAGAAAACTTCCAAGAAGAATACAAAAAGATTCTGAGCAACCTTATAGAAAGTTCATTATTCAGGCTAGCAACAGCCTTTATGTGGCACCTACCATCTTTATTAAACAAGGCAACAAGTATTGCCTCTGTGTGGACTTCAGGAAGCTTAATGATGTTACAATTCATTATCTTTGAAAGGTCATGTACCAAACCTAGAACTACACATTTGGCAGGAACTGTTTGTTGTTGATTTGATTGTTATAGATACCTGCAACAAGCTGCTCCTGTATGACATAATTCTGGGTAATGACTTCCTCAAGCAGAATGCATGTATTATTGATTACAGGAAGAACACAATTTCCATCTGTGAAAGCAAATGCTGGCAGGAGCTCACTACCATTCCAGAGCAGAATATCTTGTTAAGTTTTTCTGAGAATGTGATTGTTGAGCATCATCATTGGTGACATGTCCCCATCACCACAGACTCTGCATACACTGGTGATGTCATGGTTTCTGGATTCAAGGGGAAGTGTTCCCTAGAGTCAACTTCTCCCACAATCTCTGCCACATCTCTAAAAAAAGAATGTACATTACTATTTTAAATAGTTCAAATTCATTGGTCAAGATAGACCCTTCTCAACTGAAAATTATTGCAACTCTGGTCTGTCTGGAATTCCAGGCCACTGTCTGTCTACCAATATTAACAGCCATTCATGATCTGGCAGAGCCAAGCAATACCATCTGGATCCCTCTTGTTAATGAACAGACTCATCCACATTTTAGCTCTCAAGAGCATGAGTCACTTTCTTGTCTGCTTCAGCAACATTATGAGGTTTTCAAGGCCTGATCAGCATTGGCCACTTTATTGGAGAACAACATTCTATTGTAACCAAGAATGATCATCCAATTTGCCTGCGTGTTAGGAGGGTACCAGAAAACTTCCAAGAAGAATACAAAAAGATTCTGAGCAACCTTATAGAAAGTTCATTATTCAGGCTAGCAACAGCCTTTATGTGGCACCTACCATCTTTATTAAACAAGGCAACAAGTATTGCCTCTGTGTGGACTTCAGGAAGCTTAATGATGTTACAATAAAGGATGCATATCCACTTCTGCACATTGAGGATCTTCTCTATGATGCTAGTCAGTATAAGTTGTTCAGCTGCCTCAACTTGTGCAAATCATATTGGCAGGTGCCAATGAAGCCTGATGATATCCCAAAGACTGCTTTCATCACTCTGTATGGCCTCTTTGAGTGGAAATACATGGCTTTTGTGCTCTGCAATGCCCCCTGCAATGCCTTATGGGATTTCTAAATTACTATGGCACTTTCATCTCAGAATTAGCTAACAAGACAAAGTGCATCTCCAACCTATTACAGCACAGTATCAAAATTCAATTGGACTTGGGCAGAGCAAGAGGAACTTGACACCATCAAGGGAGAACTAAGAAAGATTCCTAGTTTGAACACACTGGAATACTCAAAAAAGTTCATTATCAACTGTGATGTCAGTTCAGTTGCAATTAGTGGAGTACTTAGTAAAGTTATTGATGGCAGAGAATGCCTGATCCAGTATTTCAGCCACAAGCTTCAAAATGCTGAGCAGAACTAGAGTGCTACAAAATCTGAAATGTTAGCATTAGTGGAGAGTCTAAAGAAATTTCATTTCTTCATTCTATGTTGTCACTGTACTGTGTTTACAGATAACTCTGCACTAGCCTGGCTGAAGAAATTTTCTGGGGACAGTCCAACATTGTTGCCTGTTGGATTGAATACTTGAATGATTTCACGTTTTCTATTAAGCACCATCTGGGGAGACTTCATAACAATGCAGACTATTGGACCACCTTCTCTAGCTGTGAGCACAATCTCCAGAAACTGCCTGGAGAAAAGCAACCATTAGGATTCATCCCTCTCACCAACTATGAGTGCCTTCCTGAGATCAGGGCAGAGTGCCACAGGAATGCCATCCTTCCAATCCTCATAAAAGAAGAAAGCACCAGAGCAGAAATCCTACACCACCAATGCCATGATAAGGTGCTAAGTGAAATCATAGCAAAATTAAAAAACACTAATTACATCCTCAGTCCTGTTGCTAACAGATACTTTCAGCAATACAACTGGAAGCAGACAGAGGCAGGCCTGCTTTATGCTCAAAGTTGGAACAGTTGGTTAGCTGTCCCTGAGTATTTCCAAAGGGATTTGGTGTGAAAGATTAATGAAAAGGGCCACTTAGGCATCATCCAAACTGAGCACACATTTAATGCAAGGTATGTCACAGTCAGCATTAGAGCCACAAATTCACCACTGCATATCACCTGCAGTTGAACAGAGTCATGGAAAGACTCAACAGTATGGTCATCAAGCTAATTTGTGTTGCTCTTGCATGAGCAGTGGCCTGAAACTGGAAACGTGTTATTGAAGCAATAGAATATTTTTACAACACTGCAGTGCATTCTATCACAAAGGTCAGCCCTTTTAAGGCTATGTTTGGTAATGAGGCAAGCCTGCCTCTCTCCATCATGTTTCCTGACTATAATTAGCCCACTCAGGAAATTTTGTCAATTGTATGTTGCATGAGTTCCAAGAAGTACACTTAACTATCTAGAAATACTAATCAATCTGTCATCTGCCAATGGTGGAATTTCAATCATAAATTGTATGGTGAGCCTTGTAAGCTTGGTGACAAAGTCTTCATCTATTTTCCTTGCCAAATCACTGACACTAATCAGGTATGGAATCTTGCTACTAACTGGCAAGGCCCATTTACTATAACAAAAGTGCTAGATCATCATAAATATTTATTATTCCCCTAATAGTAAATTTTCACTTGTTGAGGACAGAGTAAACAAACTTGCAACTTATAATAACCTCACTGAATGTGAGTAAGACGACCTCACAATAGCACAATAGTAACCTTGGTAATAGTAGCAACATTACTGCTACTCATATTTTGCCTAGATGTAGAGTTAGGGACCAAGAGTATTTAGATCATTTAAATACCCAAGATTGGGAACTGAATCTAATTTCTATGCTTAGCAACAAAGTCACAATAGATGAAATGAACAGAGAACCAGCCCCTAATGAGGAGACAAGTGAGGCAAAGGCATAATCTGCATGATGAAAGGAGCTGAGATGTTACCCCTCATCAAGTAGAGGAGAGCATATCCAAGAAATGAGGCAGGATGCAAGAGGACTCAAGTAGCAGACAGGGTCACTACTTGGGGCAACAAATAGCCCCTTGTAAGTGTGATTCCCACAACTACTTGGGGCAATAAATAGCCCTTCAGGAATCAAAGGAGTCAAGTAAGTACAGAGTGTCTTTTGCTAATATAAGTACTAACATCCAACTGTCCCATAGTGACTCAAAAACCCCTTCTAGCCCTTGTCTGTCATCATGTGCAACTACTAGTTTTAGGTCACAGAGGAATGAAGAATACCAAGAAAAACCTCCAAGGTAGGGGATGAGATATTGCATTCTTACTTTATTGCTACCCCTAATGCAGTCAGTTTCATGTGTTGCAATCTGTCAAAAGAGACAAAGAATAGGTTATGCTGGACTTTCAATACTAAAAACCTTACTTGTGCCATGAATGTAATTCCTTTTGTTATTGAGACAGAATGTAGACATAAGGTCAACATGATTACATGCTATGATTCAAAAATGCATGCAAGGCTCAAGAGACCCTATTGGTGTGCACAGTCCACACAATGTTTGATGATGATTTCAATCTAATGCACCTCTGCCAGCTCTTAAACAACAACTGTGCCATCCAAAAGTTTGAGTGTGTCAACATAGATTTTGATAACTTGCTCATTATCTAATTCTTCTGAGTTGGCAAAGTCAACCAGCCAAAAATAATGGAAAAGATAGAGATTGTGTATTGGCTATCTAAGGTTGAAAACATTTGCCTAGTCATGTTTGTGAAGAAGGAATACCAGGACAAAATACTGGAGCAGGTTGTGAGTCTTCACTTCAGGATGGAAAACTTTACCATTCTATACACCTGCTGCTACCATCCCATGAGCATGTACCAATCCAGTATTTTTTCAATCACCAAACTAATCTACACAGACCTCCTTCTGTGCAAGAAAATACTGACTCACTGCCTTGCAGTGGACACAAGGCTCATCATCAACACAGTTGTCCAGTCACAAACCATTAAGTCAATAAATACTAATTAGCCTTGCCTTGCTCTAGTAACAGACATGCATGTTAGCTTCCCATTTTCACAAAGTGCTGCCACTCTCCTGAGATCAATGAAGTCTGGATGAACCTCAAAGCAGATAGAAACCATGAGTCTGTTTGGCCCACTATTAACATCTGCAGCCCCACTTCCCAGTATTTGAGATCTGTCAAGAGGCTCTTTATGGAGGTATGAATCACTTACACATCTCAAGACTATCAGAACTTTCCTGAGAATTTATTTTCCAAAAAGTTTGTACTGCCCATCCAGTCCCATGGTGCTGCCTCTCAATCAAAACACCTGAGAGTGTTTAGCAAGGAAGTGTATGTGCAAGCCATGTGGAAGATCAAAAATTGGCTTTTACATGCATGCTCACCTCCATTGTTGCCTGGAAAACCAAAAAGGCTATGGAGAGGTTTGAAAAGTTTGATGCCAGTTCCTACTCAGTGTACTGAGCTGCATAAAATAACATCATCTGATCAAATTATATATGTTGATATTGAACAATTGTCCAAGGAAAATTAAGGCTACCAATACATCTTTGTTATAGTAGTCAATTTCACTACATATTCACAAATCATCCCTATAACTGACCAAACAGCATGCACTGTAGAACTTCTCTTTTGCATACTTTGAGATTGTGATTTGGACTAATGTCTACCATCATAATCAAACTCAGAACACAATTTGAAGGCTTGCTACTCCAAGAGCAATTAAAGCAATTAGAAATCTTGCATGAATACACAGATCTTACCACCAAAAAAGTAATGGCATAGTGGAATTCTTATACAAAACTCTAATTAAGTTAATATGAATTGCCACTACATGCATGAGGAACAATTTGACAGTTCTGTGACAATCCCCTAAAGTTGTGATTCCTCCATTACACAAATTGCTATCCTACAGAGTGTGCACACAAGACACTTACACTCCCAATATCTGGAATACTAATTTAAGTTATTAATTTATTTCAAATTCTAATGAAGAGTGTCATATCTCAAAACTCAAATCAGCAAAACAAAACTCTGCACCAACCATCCATTTGCAGATGTTGAGTTAGACACTTACACCATACTAGAAGTCCACCCTCACATCAGATGGGCAGGTTAGATGTTGGTGGAAACTATGTTCCTAGCATGGGAGCAGTGACCCAATCATACATGACAGACATACATGTTGGTGATTAGACCTTTTATTCTCACCATGGTACAGCCTGGAGAGTGGAGCTGGTTCAAGCAGTCACTCAACTTTGCCAAGTTCCTACCCATGTTATGGCTCAGGTAGCCAACTCACAGAGGGATAAATATAGGCAATAAATATACTCCATCTGCTAAAGGACTTTGCAATCAATTATACAAGACAAGTTGTTGTTATAACCATTAGCCTTACCACAATCTACTCTATCTTCTGCATCTAGCCAGAGGTTAGCCTCTGTCAAGCACTCTCAAGAATTTTATGAACAGAGACACTCTTGTGTATCAACTGTTGGAAATTAAACTCTATGCCCTTACTTTATCACTACTCACTCAGCTCATTACATAATTGAATCAAATATCTCACCTGAAACAAAAGCAGCCATCAAAAAACAATTAGATAATTTTGCTCCAAGCATAATCATATGAATTAATCAATGAGAAGAGATCACCATCAACTTTTACTGACATTCACATATCTTTTGTCTTCAGCCAGTCAGTAAATACTCTCTATGAAGTAAACAATATCAGGAAAAACATCAAAGCAGATTGCTCGACTGATAACTGCAGGCTAGCTATTTCCATCTGATTGCCCTCAGCAATGTATTACTACTCAGCAGAATGTTAATTAATTAATATTAAGAAAATGCCTTCTTCAAAGAAGCATGTGCTCCAGATTTTAATGCCAAATACACATTGTAGCTCATATCAATTTACCTCACAGAGGATCCCATATTACCATTTCCTATCTGACATAGAATGTAAGACTAGCTATGCAAAGGCAAATCCCATAAACTCATCATTGTACCTATATCTGCCAAACTCAAGATTTGGCTTCAATATGGTACATCATTAATGATGTATCTTCCAGGAAAAAATTCTAAATCTACTGCTTTGTTTGGGAAATACTACTCTAGTATCATTTACAAAGAAAACTCATTGGAAACTTTATCAATTACACTAATCAGCAAAAAGCTATCCATCCATTCATGAAACATATGTATTGTCACAAAAACATGTAAGAAACTTTGTAGGGTGCCAAATGTGACACCAAATTCTAATCACTGCTGGATAAACAATGCTTCACTCTCATCCCTGCACAAAAAACAAAGGATCCTACATTCTCCAGATTTCTATTACCTCAAATTGAGAAAATGTCTAATAGTTATCAAGAATGAAATTCTTTTTAATTATCACAACCATCAATATCTGGAATGCAATATAATAAAATATTAGCTTCTGTTAAAAATATAAAGGATTGTTATCAACACATCCCTATAGAAATACTAGAAATTATGCAGCAGTCTCACAGCAGCTAGAAAATTTCAAAGCTAACTTGATGACATAACCTGAAACAATGTTAATGTCACAGCATCAAATGCAAGTCAATGAGAACAACATTCAAAAATTGGGAGTTGACATAAACCCAGCAAAGCTGTAAATAAAAACCAACATCTCCAAGTACTTGACATGAGTTATCAAAGCAAAGCCTACACAAATGAAAATTTTGTTCAATGAATACTGGTCTAAATCTGATATCACTGCAATGCTACAACCTCACTCACAAATCATTCTTGATGTGCAATGCACTACCTTGCAAGTATGCATCTCTGAATTGAATGTTCACAGACAGGTGAAATATCCTGTTTCTATTGTAGAATCAGGTGCATGATCTAGGGTGAACAGTACTAAGGAATTTAATATCACAGCAGAAGGTTGCAAGAGTGACCATCATGCAGAGTAGCCCTGATTCTAATGACAATAAGCAAAAAGAAAAACATTGGTAATTCATCCTCACTAATACCACATGTTTCCACAAACAGTCCACTGAAGATGGCAAATATTATATTATGAATTGTAATGTATAACTGGGCATAATATGTTGGAGTTAAAGTCACAGTTGAAAGTGTTTAAAGCATATTATCCTTAAGATGGAACACCTTCTTGCTAACCATTGAATTCATTATACAGTGCTCATAATAACAAGAGCTGGCATACTATTATTAATAACATTAATAGATAGCAAAAAATTGGGTTTGTCAACTTGAATCTTAAAATCTCAAATTTGTTGTTGCTCAGATTAGTATTAACAGTTGTTATTATAATGTTAATGGTTGTGGCAACAAGCAAAAGTATGAAACAACTATAAACAACATATAAACAACCAAAGTTGTTATCTGGTAAGTGACTCTACACTATAGGGATCACCTGGATGGAACTCACACCAATGTTAGAGCACATCTATCAAAATGGACAACCTATTGGCAAATAATTAGATTATGTCAAAACAAGTATAAAAAAACTGTGAAACAAAACATTAGTTCTTTTCTCAGGAATAGGAGACTTAATGTGTTGCAACCTCATTCAAGAAGCACTAAAATATTACAATATATCAAAATGATTTAAATCATCACTATGATAAGAGATTGTGAATAATAATATATTGATCTTCTTTCACAAAGTCAAAAACCATTCAAATCTGCTAAGTTTTTTCACCTTCTTTTACCCAAATAACAGAAGAAGAAAGAAATGAATCTGATATAGATAATAAAATGATGCTTCTTATAGCAATCAAATTTCTTAGGCTCTATCTCCAATTCAATGATATTCTCACTAGAAAACTTAATTATTTATGTAATACAATATGGATTTTACAGCATTTACAGAAACCTAAAGTCTAAAGCTTCATGAAAAAGGTAAAGACTCAATTGGCAGCTCTTTGTCACACTGAATACTATATAAAACATGCTGATCTGCTATACTGAAATGATCCAGGAGCTATTACTCTAGTACAAAAAGCAGTAAAAGCTCAGCTGGAATCAGATGCTGTGGAACTTGTGGACTAAAATAGCTCAATTGGGGGGGGGAGCATGTGGCATAATTCAGTCAAATCAACATTACTATTGTAGAGTCACTCAGGGATTTTGTTGATTTTATTCTTTTAAAATTTACTTTGTATTATTACGTCACTATGACATTAGTAGTTATTTTCAATCTTAGGTTACTATTGCTAGTTTGGTGTCCCCTCAATGGTGCTTATTGTTGCTCAAATTTAATTTTGCGAGGGAAAAGAATTTGATCATGTTAAACTACGTTGACATCTGATTATTGTAAACAAATGCAGGTAATAGTTAAACATTTGTATAAAACCTGAGGAAAATGTAGCAATAGCTTAATAGATTTTATCTACTCTCAACTGCCGTCTTTACCATTGTATTTTCTATTTATTTATTATCTTTATGAAACTTATTGCTTAGGATCAGCGACAATTCGGGAGTGCTTTCACTAGCACAGGGCGACAAGTTGCTTCTGGGGGTCTGTTGATTACCCAGTCTGAATTGTGGACTCATTAAGTTACGCATATGGTTAATTTATAAGGAAATAATAAATCTCTCTTTCGTAGTTCAACATGTACATGCACTTATAAAACCTAACACTGTGATGATACCATGC
>CABFPE010000209.1:15735-27137 GCA_900660155.1 Hofstenia miamia | reverse complement strand
GTATCAGCTGGGATAGTTGTTTCCCCTGATCGCTGTGAGACTTCAGAGAAAGTTACCTATTGATGTATTCATTAATTTCTGCACCCTTGAAGGATGGTGGCGAAGCCTTTAGTGTTTCTTATTTGGCTGATGTCAACTGTTAAATTTCTTGTTTGTTTTACTTTTACTAGTGCTTTTATATGTTGGATTTATTACCAAGTACTGCTGTGTTCATTCATTTCTCCCTTTTCAGTCTGTTAATCACTGTTGCCCCTTTGAGCTGTGCTTTTCTTTTGTGTGTGTGGAAGTGCTCCCCACTGTCAGTTCTAGAAATTATTGTTTTGTTCTCTAAAGTATAATGGATTCTAATCATACTGTTGTTTATTCTCCTACTTTTGGGACTTCTCCAATTAGGAGCATCCCCTGTGCAAGCATTGGTAACCCGGACATTACTCCTTGCACCATTGGATCGTTACTTACTTTTTCTCGACCTGCTTCTCCCACTTCAATTACACAAAGGATGGATCAGAATGCCTCGACCCTCCCTTTTTGTGATACAAGTGCAATGAGTCCAGCATTTCATCGAAATTCGCGTCATATTTTGAACACTCAAAATGCTCCTCTGATCCCCCTTCGTCCTTGCAGTTATGCTAGTGGTAATGAGCAGTCTACGCCTCAGATTGATGTGCACCTTGCGGAGATTGAGCACCTGAAGGAAGCTTTGTCACAACAGGTAGCGCTGAGGATGGAGAGTGAACATCAAGTAGAGTCTCTTCAGGCTGAAGTCAACACCCAACATGTGGCCTATCAAAGAATGGAGCACCAGATGCTGGAGTCAACTATTGCGCTAGAATTACAAATACATGAGTTGAAAGGTGCCGTCATTAACTTGCACCGCCAAGAGGAGGCCTTGTCTCAACGACATGATGAATATGTTACTCATGCCGCATTAAACAAAGCTTTGGATGAATTAGCTGAGAGGATCATCGGCCAAGTAGTTCAGTTAGTGGGTGCCAACCAACCTCCTCCAGCTGTTCCTTTGTTTGGAGGGTCCTCCTCTATACCTTGGATCCTCCTCTATACCTTGTTCCACTAGTCCTTCATATAGTCAACCTACTTTTGCTCAAGCAGCTCTTACATAAGTGTCTACGTTAACTACCAGAGCCACTCCTCAAACAGGATATGTCCAGCCATTGCCCAATCCAGTGAGCACCATTGTCATTCCTGCATTCAAGGAACAACATGTGAGTGATACTAGTCCGCTTACTGAAAAAGCCGGCATGAAAGATCAGCCGAGATACCGAGATTCGATCCTTCCTCTTGAGTCCAATGGACACACAGGTACAATTATTTAGCAAACACTCTGTTCTGCCTAAATTCACTGGGCAAATTGATGCCGTGTCGCAGTCCTTTGACGAATGGTTTTTCTTGTTTGAGCTGACAATGAAACAACACAAAAATTCACAGGAGTCAGCCGTCTCACAGTTTCCCTTATATCTTAGCGGATTGGCATATAATCAATACATGATGCTCGATTGCAACATCAAAACCAACTACCAGCTTTTGGTGGGCTTCTTTGAGGATCATTACCAAGCGCCGCACATCAAGCATCAGTATAAGACGTTATTGTGCGATATGTCTTTCAAATTTGGTGACGATATTAGAAATTATATTACCCAGGTCGAACGCTTATTTCGTTTAAGCAGCCTTTCTAGAGAGTATTCGAAACATGATCTATTCTCTTATATTTGTCAAGGTTTTCCTTCATTGATAAGAAACCGTTTGGAAGTTCGATGCGACCCTGAGGATAGTCTCCACGAGATCATCCGAAAAGCCATTAGTGTTGTTTATATGCTCCAGAATTCGCAACGCATCAATAATGATATCACTGGTTTGTCTGGTGTGTCTGGAACAAAGAGCTTTGAGCCTAGGAGGCCTGCAGTTGTTAAAAAGGTATTTGATTTATCATTGGTGAGATGTTTCACTTGTGGAGAAAAAGGGCATCTTAAATCTCAGTGCAAGGCGAAAGTGCAGATCATCGCTGACAAAGAAGGTTTCATTATCGAAGAACCACAAACTACCGCGTCGTTGTGTGTTGATAATCTCGTTGATTTGGAGCCTGATCAACCAACTACATCTTTGGATTTAAATTAATTGGAGCACCGCCTCCCATCAAATGTGCACAACATGTCTTAGTCATCACCCAGCTAATAAGGAAGAATTTAATACCTGTTGAGATGAATGGAAATATTTTTAACGCCACAGTGGATATTGGAGCCGCAGCATCCATAATAAGTGATGAATGTTGTAAAGAGTTATGTTTAAATTGAGATTTGTTGGATCCTTCCAGTGCAAAGCTTATTGATGCTTCTGGAAACCCTCTTTCTCTAAAAGGGAAGCTAAAGGATGCCTCAATCAAAATTCATGCGGAGCCCTTTGAAGTAGACCTTTTGGTAATAGTCACTTCAAATCATCGCCTCCTGTATGATCTCATCTTGGGAAATGATTTTCTGGAGCGAAGCTCTTGTGTTATTGACTTCAAAAATAATACGATTTCTATTAAAGACCAAGAGGCAACGCAATTGGCTATGATCCCTGAGAAGGAAGTCATCTTTAACCTAGACAAACCCATATCTCTTGAACCCAAGCATTGGACTTGAGTTGCCGTATCTTCTGATGCTAGTATTGATGGGGACATCAATATGTGCATGGAATCTCTTTCTCACCAGATTTATGCAAAGTGATAAGAGGGAAGACATATGTCACTGTTTTAAGTGGAGCAACTTTTCCTGTAAAGATTGGAGTTTCCCAATTGCAGTTAGTAGGAGTGCCAGTTAGAGTTGAAAATATCCCAGTCACTTGTTTACCAATATGTACCACCATTCACGATCTGGAAGATCCTGTAAGTCCAGTGAAAGTACCAACAGTCACCGAAAATTCTCATCCTCACCTCAATCAAAGAGAAAGAAAGTCATTGGTCTCTTTACTTTATAGTAAGCACGATGTGTTTAACTACGGTACAATTAGCATTGGTCAAGCATTAGGTGAGGAGCATGCAATTGAATTGAAACATGATCGACCAATTAGGTTACCAGTATGCCATGTACCAGAAAATTTGAAACCTGAATATGAGAAGATCTTGAGTGATTTAATCGAAAGTGGAATAATACAAGGAAGTAACAGCCCTTACGCTGCTCCCACTGTGTTCATTCGCCAAGGAGAGAAGTATCAGCTGTGCATTGATTTTCGTAAGTTGAACAATATAATGATTAAGGACGTGTATCCCCTGCCAAGGATAGAAGATCTCCTTTACGATGCCAGTAAATACAAATTTTTTTCATGCCTAGACTTATGCAAAGCTTACTGGCAGGTACCTATGCGCCCTTCTGACATCTCAAAGACCGCCTTCATTACCCTTTATGGGTTATATGAGTGGAAGTATATGGCCTTTGGCCTATGCAATGTGCCAGCTACCTTCCAGCAATATGTCACTAAAGTCCTCAAAGATGGTGCAAACCTTCTCAAGCCTGGCATATCAGCTTATATAGATGACATCTTAGTTGCAAGGAACACTTTCAAAGAACATTTAGATAAGCTCAGTTGAACCTTAGATCTACTGCAGAAAGCAGGATTAAAAGTTAACAGAACGAAGTGCGCGTTAGTTCAGACAAAGGTAATTTTTCTTGGCCGAGTAGTTGAACCTGGAAAAATCTCGATAAAAAACAATGCTAAAGATTTCTTAGATAAGATCAAAATGCCATGGACCCGCCGGGACGTTCAGCGATTAATGGGCTTCCTCAATTATTATGGGATGTTCATCCCGGACCTTGCTGATAAAATGAAAATGATTTCGAATTTATTAAAAAAGTCTGTCGACTTCAAATGGACATGGCAGGAACAAGAGGCTCTTGATGGCATAAAAACAGAACTCAAAAAGATACCGCCTTTGAACACTCCTGATTATGCTAAAGATTTTATAATCAATTGTGATGCTAGTGCTGTTGCTATTAGCGGGATCCTGAGTCAGGACATCAATGGAGTCAAAAGTCCTGTTCAGTACTTCAGTAGAAAACTCAGAGCTTCAGAGAAGAACTATGGTGCAACTAAGTGTGAGATGCTTGCATTAGTCGAATCACTGAAGAAATTCCGCTATTTCATACTTGGCCGTAAGTTCACTGTGAGAACCAACAATAGTGCTCTTGCTTGGTTAAAGAAATTTAGTGGCGACAAATCGAATATCGTTGCCCGATGGATTGAGTACTTAAATGATTTTTCATTTACGATTAAACATCACCTGGGGTGACTCCACCTGAATGCCGATTATTGGACGGCGCTGCCGAGCTATGAACGTGATCTCAAAAAACCAGATGGGGAAAAAGTTCCTTTCTCATTTATCCCCCATACTGAGTATCAGTTGATACCCGAGATAAATGCTGACAGAAACGGAAAACCTATTCTTACCATCCTCATGAGAGAGGAAATTTCGGAAGAGGAAATAGTTCGTTACCAACACCGTGATTGGATATTGGACCAGATAATGAAAAGGATGAGGGATCCGTACTTCCCCACATCTCCAGAAGTGAATCGCTATTTCCATCATTACAACTGGCATGTGACCGATAATGGTCTATTATACGTGAAGAGTAAACATAACAATCGGCTTGCTATCCCTGAGTATTTCAAAAGGGATCTGGTGCGTAGAGTTCATGAGCGAGGTCACCTCAGCATCCTCCAGACCGAGAAAACTTTCAATTCAAGATATGTAACCACCGGAATACGAACTACTGTGACAGATGTAATTGATAAATGTGAAAAATGTTTACTCAACAACATCCACCACTTTCCTCAACAAAGAGCTGAAATGGAATCGCAGTCTGCAGAAAGCCCTAATGAGTTAGTGCATGTTGATTTAGAACAACTATCAAAAGACGACGAGGGTTTTCAGTATCTACTCGTGATGGTAGACCACTTCACCAAGTTTGCCCACATAGTTCCTTTAAGCAGTACAACTGCAGAAAAGGTGGCTGAAAAAATCCTCAAAGAATGGATCTTAAAATATGGACCCATGTGCAAATTAGTTTCTGATATAGGTCCTCAATTTGAAAGTAATCTTTTACGCGCTTTGATGAATGAATTGGAAGTCATTCACGAACTGACAACACTGACAACAGCTTACCATCATCAAGCAAATGGATTGGTAGAATGGTTAAATCAAACCCTCATCAAATTGATTCGGGTAGTGTTGTCCTGAGCCACCAGGAAACAATGGAGACGAATTGTAGAATGCGTCAAGTATTTTTATAACACGTTGGTTCATACAACAACTGGTGTGAGCCCCTTCAAAGCCATGTTTGGTAGAGAGGCCACTACTTCCTTGGCAATGATGTTTCCGAAATATGCTGACAACAATGTGGAAAGCTATGTGAATAGATTGTTAACTGATATGCAACAAATTCACTTGACAATTTGTCATAACACCAATCAGTCTAGTATCAGGCAAAAGAAAACCTTTAATAAAAAGTTGTATGGTGAGCCTCATAAGCGCGGTGATAAAGTTTTTGCTTATCTGCCCCAAATTACCACAGATAGTAATCAAGTACGGAAACTCGCAAATGATTGGCAAGGCCCCTTTACGATAGATCATAACACATATACCTTAAACAACGGTAAAACAGTACATTTTCAAAGGCTCAAACGAGCTATAAAAGATATAGAGCATGTGATAATAGACGATAATAACGAATTCACGTTAGTAGACAATGGTGTTGATGTGTATGAAAAATATGATAATTTAACTAGTTTTTCAGAGGATGAATTTTCCGACACTGAGTACAATTGTGATAATATTAATTCTGATAACTTAGAACCACGTACGCTCCCCCAAAGAAGGGCGAGAACTACTTACGCTTATGATCCCAACATTTGGGATTTAAATCTTATAACTCCATTTAGGAATGAAACCAGTAAATCGCAAATGAGAGTCGCCAGCTCCACCTGTCTGTCACCAAGTGAGAAGGAGGATGGAAGGTAGCTGACTTGAATGAGATGCCTCAACTAGGCATGAGAGACACGTATCTCCGCTTGCTGAGGCATGCGCAAGAAAAAGAGGACGTCAGGATGGTGCTGAGAAGAGTCTGATTCCATGTGGGCGACACGTTGCTCCACAACTCGGAGAGCAGACAGCATTTCCCAAGACGCCCTCCGCATCTTGCCCCTATGTGAAGAGACACATTTGCCCACGTGCGTGAGAGGAGCTGGCAACCCCCACTTTAAAAACTTATGATTCGAGAGTACCTTTTAGTGCTTTACAACTTGTAAATACCCCCATAAGAGCGACTTGATAGCCCCTTGAACCTCTTCCAACGCCACTTCCACTGTGAGATCTCAGAAGACAGAAGAGAGAAGAAGAAAAATATCTAAAGTTTGCGATGAAACACTACACCCGTACTATATTGCAACTCGAAAAGCCATAGCCATTATCCGTGATAATATATCAGAGGAGACTAAAGATCAACTCCGCCATACATACAACAGATGTGACATGACTTGCTCTATCAACGTCATTCCTTTTGTCATAGATGCCTCCAGTTGCCCCAAAATTAATACAATCATTGGTTACGACTCCAGGATGATGGAAAGTTTGAGTCGCTTGTATTGGCGCAGCACAGTGCACACCTTTTTTGATGATGATTTTAATATATATAACTTATGCCAGTTTTTGAATAGTGGCAAAACCATTGATAGCTTCGAGTGTGTAAACATGGATTTCCAAAACCTCCTCTTTATTTACTTCTTACAGATATCTGAGATTATTTACTTCTTATGGATATCTGAGATACAAACAGAGGACATAATGGAACAAATCGAGTGCATTCATCTAATAATGATAGTCTGCGGCCAGTACGAAACTTCAGTACCTGAACCAATAGAAAACCTACATTTTCAGATGGAGAATTTCTTAATCTTATTGAAAGATGATTATGCTCCTATCTCTTCACATTCCACAAGCCACCTTCCCATCACTAGGCTCATATATACCGATTTACTTCTGTGTCAAAGAGTGCCATCCCACCGTCTAGCTGTTGACCAGAAATTGATTATTGACGTCCTGCTCCAATCGCAGACCCTAGAAGTTACAGATCCCAACACTCCCTTGTTAGCTACCATAACTGATATGAGAGTTAGCTTTGCCTTCGCTCAGAGCGGCCAACTACTAAATGAGATTCAAACTATCTGGTCTGATCTAAAGGCAGATTTCAACCCCGAGTCCGATTGGCCCCGTTTAGATATATCTAGTCCATCACAGACTTATCACTCGTCTGTAGAACGAACTCTTCAAGACATAAAAGTCTCCTATAACACCCAGGACAAGAAAAATTTTAAGGAACGTCTCTTTGCAGAGAAAAACCTACCAGACATATATGCCAGAGGAGCAATTTGGATACTAGCAATCTATCTCACAAAGGAGCCTCAATTACAGATACCCATGTCACATGAGAAAAGGACATCACTCACAAAAATAATGATTCACGAATTAGCCATTTGCCTGCTGACATGGAAAGTAAAGAACTGGCTGCTGTATAAGTGTAGTCCTCCTTCTTCCCCTGGAAAGACGAAGCGCGCCATGGACAAGTTTGAAAAATATTATGCCCAACTGGTGGGGGCGAGCAGTGTTACTGGCAAGATGTCGATTATGTTAACTAGCAATTGACTGCGGATTTGTCCATCAGACATCAATATTTTTTCCGATACAGTAAAGAAGTACATGTGGGGCGCCACCGCCAAGACAAAATTTGCCATATTTCATTCAGATAACGCTCCCTTGAGTATGAGAAGATTTGTAGAACGATTGCCTGGATCAACACAACAATTTCTTGATCAAGTCACCAAGTTCGACATCTATGAAAAAAACGAAGTTCTATTCAACATGCAGCAAATGAAGTATCCTGAATGCGGGTATGGTCAATTTATCAAATCAGCTAGGCATGTTAACAAAGAAGGCAAGATTATTCCCATCACCATTTTCGACCAGGTGATGTGGACACCGGAGCAATTTTTTCGAGAGGAGGAGCTACTAGCATCTTTGGCGGTCCAGATGTCTCCCCATATTTGGGACTTGATCAAAAAAGTAAACTTAGAAAAATTCGGAGGTAATGCAATCTCTCCTAAACCGACGCCACAGTGGTCCGTAACAGAAGATGAACGCATTTTAATGGTCGAGCATGATCCAAGCAAGTTTCTCGATGATCTTAACGTGCAGCAGAGAGTCCTGGTCGACAGCCGCGATAAAGATGTCCTCTCGTTGATGAAGTGGTGTCTTACAGAGATGTTCACCAAGGAGGAGTTAGTCATTTTACAATTCCCAGGGCGACACGTTGCTCTGGATGTAGAATGTACTACTTCCCGCATACAAATCTCCATGCAACAGATCAAAAGCCTATGACAAAGGGGACTCAGAGGAAAGCTCTGGGATACTATCAAAGACGCCCACATAAATTATCCAGTAATGATAGGGACCACCACTTTAGCCTCCCATGCTAAGTTCAGTGAGATGGAAAAGAAGATCAAAACTTCGAATCTTTTATGTATTCCACTGCCTATGATCAAAACCCTGTTAATCCAGCCAAAATAGAAAGTATGAAAGCCCAAAAAGAAGGTCGCTGTGCAATTATCAGATCGGATCAATTTTGTCAACAGTAAACCAGAAGTGATCAAAGCTAGTAGAACAGGCGAGTACAAAATTGTACGAGAGAAACTCATCACAGGAGGCAATTCCGAGCGTGTATTCATTGATGGCAAGCTAACCATCACTGATATTTTTATGCAGGGACTACCGATTCATACGCAACTACAAGCGATAAAGGAAAGACTCACCACACTGCAACCTCATGTCCTTATCCTCTTCCAAGCTGCTGGAGATCTAATGTGGATAAACAATGTTGAAACTGTGACTTGGTACTACGATGTTACGAAGAGGATTGAAATCATCACAATGATAAGAGCCAATGTATCTGATCCAGAGGAGATGATGCTAAGTCAAGTTCAAGAATACTGCTCACTATTTGTTGATCATGCGACTACCATGGGGTTCCTGCGACAAGTTTTTTTACATTTTTACCCTGATACCAAGATTAGTGTGGACGATGCTCATATGTCTGACACAGATGTGATGATGACGTTAATGATCACACTAAAGGGCCTTCGGCTTTATGAGCGGTTCTACAATACATTTACAAGGCGGTTGAATAACCTTAGGAGAAATTGTCCCATCAGCAATCAAATGCCAACCATCAAATTTCTGCGGCTGAAGAACGAGGTGGTAATGCAAAGAGAAGAACTTATGCAGATAACCTGAGAGGCACACTATGTGGAAGTCCAAACATGGGATGGTGAACTTGCTACAAAGATGATCATGGCCACACAAAACATCATTTCTGGGCCAGCCCTGCAACTGCTAGCCGAAAATTAATTTGAGCAAGGGGGCGTGTAAAAGTCACTCAGGGATTTTGTTGATTTTATTCTTTAAAAACTTTACTTTGTATTATTACGTCACTATGACGTCAGTAGCTATTTTCGATCTTAGGTTACTATTGCTAGTTTTATGTCCCCTTGATGGTGCTTATTGTTGCTCAAATTTAATTTTGCGAGGGAAAAGAATTCGATCATGTTAAACTATGTTGACATCTTATTATTGTAAACAAAGGCAGGTAATAGTTAAACATTTGTATAAAACCTGAGAAAAATGTAGTGATAGCTTAATAGATTTTATCTACTCTCAACTGCCATTTTTACCATTGGATTTTCTATTTATTTATTATCTTTATGAAACTTATTGCTTAAGATCAGCAACAATTTGGGAGTGCTTTCACTAGCACAAGGCGACAAGTTGCTTCTGGGGGTCTGTTGATTACCCAGTCTGAATTGGGGACTCATTAAGTTACGTATATGGTTATGTTTAAGGAAATAATAAATCTCTCTTTCATATTTCAACACGTACATGCACTTATAAAACCTAACACTGTGATGATACCATGCTGTGGGCTAGCACAAATATCTGGCAATTACAGATTATTTAATAGTGAGCTGAGAGATAACAATGAAAGTGAGAGTTTGTATTTTCTGAAGTGAGATAGAAATTATGCAAGTGAGACAAATAGGGTAGCACCAGTCAATAGGTTAAGCACTTTACTTCTGGATGTTCTGCTTTGGCTGGAAGCCATAGGAATTGGTCATCTTGGATCTTACCTAAAGTAGTTTTGTTACATGGATGAATTACCAATGTTACATCTATAAGTTATAAATTCTATGTTATTCCTTTTTCCGCAATTGTGGCTGTTCTGTAAACGCTATTCAAACCTTCTGCAGAGTCAATTAAGTTTCTAGTTAAGTTTCCATACCAGCCCGCAATTCTACACTAAATTTTAGCTAAAGAGTCATGCCAACTACCATTTTGGTTTCAGTTATCTTACCATAGCCCATTTGATATCATAATGGAATCTCATATAACTCACTCAAAAACTCATAAAGCCCTCACTGTTGATGACCTGCAAAAAACTTCCTGTGACAAACTCCTACAAATGGTTGTAAGTCTCCAAAACAACCTACTCAAATCCCAAAACCAAAAGGAAAATCTGGAACAACAATTACTTGACGCTTACTGTAAAGAACAAGATTTAGTTGAGAGATTAAGTAATCTTCAAGAACAATTCGAAGAATTTAAAAAACAAATACTTGATCATAATCAAAAACAATCAGCACAACTAATTTTTCAAGAGAACCAATCTAATCCCATTGACGTAACTCCCCAACTTAATGCAATTCATGAAGAATTTTTTCAACAATTTGAGCAACTTGAAAAGAAAATGTCCAAAGACTTGAAACAATTTTTTCAAGAAATCAAAACAAATAAAATTTCCTCTGAAGTGTTTCAGCCTAGCTATGACGATTCTCCATTACACGAATTTCCAACAAATGCGACACCAATTAATATAGTTCAACCCCCGAAATTTAACGGAAAAATTGATGCTGCATCCCCTACTTTTGATGAATGGTTTGCACAATTTGAACTATATATGAAACAAATGAAATTGGATCAGACTACTGCCACTTCTCAATTAGCTTTTTACTTGAAAGATAAAGCTAATACCTATTACCTTAGTTTTGATGAAGAAACTAAAAATGGCTATCCTACACTAATCAGAAAACTCAAATATCATTTCAACTCCAGATCAATTAAAAAACAATATCAAATGCTATTGTTTGAACAACAATACAAATGAAACAATGACATCACTGCACACATAATGCAAATCCAAAGATTATTATGACGTCCAGTGAAGACAACAAATACAAAGCTGAAGACTTATACAGTTTTATCATACACAGCTTACCTGTTAGCATTTGATGATGCTTAGAAAATAAAT
>CABFPE010000209.1:3664-14735 GCA_900660155.1 Hofstenia miamia | reverse complement strand
TTGCTCATACTATAAATTTCTTTTCGAACTTTAGATTTTCATAGAAATTTCTCCCAAACTAAGCAAAGTATTCCTTGTTTATAAGATAAAACAAGAATATTTTTGATAATTTTGGCCGTTAATTTTACCGGCCTTTCATGAAATGTAAAAGCGGCTGCAAGCCGGTAAATTGCCGGCCCAACCGGCCTCGGCCGGCCGTTAGCCGTTTCCATCTCTGTGTTACATAGCTTTAAATTTAATCTGACACTTACAGTTTCTGTCTTCCAGTCACCGTCGCTTCAGCAAGTACAATGTACTCTTAAAAATTGATACATATATTCCAAAATACATTAATGAAATGCTTATTGATTACCAAAACGAATATTGTGAAAAGTCATAGTTCCTATTTGCCACTCCTAGAAATCAAATTCATAAACTAATTTACGAGCGGTTATCTAAAAATGTATTCTTTGCAATGCATCAGCCCAGTTTGTTTCGCTATAATGTAATTCGAATTCTTTCGGACACACATATTTCAAGAATGAAATTATTATCTCCTACTAAAAATGCACATTTTTCAAAAACGCAGGAATGCTCGGAAACAACTGCAATAGTTTATATTATACCCCTATTTCTAAAAACGAAGTTTACCATATTTTGAATTTTATGCAAAAGTGATATTTCACAACTTGCATCAAAACTATTTAGCAAGAATGCCTACGTAAAGATTAATTCGTTCTTGGCTTTGTTGCAGTTTTGATTTTGTTAAAGCTTTCAAACTTAACATTTTTTATAAATCT
Organism: Hofstenia miamia; assembly: GCA_900660155.1. NCBI lineage: Eukaryota > Metazoa > Xenacoelomorpha > Acoela > Hofsteniidae > Hofstenia > Hofstenia miamia. The sequence continues at coordinate 13,956 of CABFPE010000209.1, read as the reverse complement.
GTTTTATAGTCTTAGCACTTGTTCTAAAGAGGCTATAGTAGGCTATTTGAACAAAATTTTAACTGAAACTAAGATTGTGTTTAAAACACTAAAAATAAGTTTATAAAAAAATATTCCTTCCAATATTACAGAGCGTCAAAATATACATAGCGCCGGATTTAGGGCAAAAATATGCGAAAATACATAGGACCGTATGTGTGTGTGTGTCTATATATATATATATTAGGGTGGTTTGAAAAATTTTTTTTGGAATTTTAAAATGGGGGGATCCAAAAACCTGGAAAACCCTAAACTCAGCCACCTACCCCCAAAAAGGTCACGTGAGGTCAAATTTCACAAAAATGGCTATAAGTCACTCATTTCTTATCATAGAAAGGTGATATTGGTGTCAAAAGATGCAGAATACACAAGTTTATATCTATGCTAAAAGGAATTTTTTCCCTAAATTTAGCCGTTTTCAAGAAAATCAAAAAAATTGTTTTCATCATTCAAATACATTTTGTTTGAATTTTTCCTAGAAAAGGAATAGCTGTTTTATAAAAGTTTCGCTTACTAATTATACAACAGAAAATATTGCATTCTCTATTCTTGGAGAGCTTTCTGATATTATTCTAGTTTGACAGCCGTCTAAATTTGACCTTGCGCGACCTTTGTGGGAGGGGGTGGTAGGTGTCTGAGTTTAGGGGCCTACCAAAAATTATATGTGAACATGCTATTTTTGGAGGGTTTTCCAGGTTTTTGGATCCCCCCCCATATTGAAATTTTTCAAACCACCCTAAAAAATATATATATATATATATATATAATTATAAACTTTAGGATTAAATAGACTTTCAACATCGTCTAGTGCCCGTTCACGCATTTCAAACGCTCTTGGAATAATTCGTAATCAGCAACGCGGCATACCGGTGTTGGAATCACTGAGTTTACGGGGTAATAAAGTTTTTTATTTTTAACTAATTTCTGTTTATAGATGGTAGAAGTGCGCGTAATAATGCTTTCAGTTCTTTGTCGATTACTGGTGAAAGTCATTCAGGAACAATTTTGAATGCTGAAACTGATTATGTTCCAGTAGAACAGCGCAAGAGTCTTACAATTGAAGATTTAAAATTAAAAATGCCCATTCTACCCTCAGTTAAACAGTATGTGTTTTTATATGTCAGTCATACGTTAGGTTATCAAAAATTGTTCAAATCGTTCTTCGGTCTAAACTTTGAAATGGTTGCAAATGTATAAAATCATAAATCACATTTGTAGTTTTTTGAAATCATTTTTATAACATTTCAATTAGGCTTTTCAAAACTGCAATAGCGTAATTTATTGAGTTTAATTTGAGTTAATTTTAGGAAAAATTATCGATCGTTTATGTCAGTCGTCGGTTAACTGTGAGTTTCTAATTTTCTTTAAACTAATGCGTTGTTCTTAGACCAAATCTTATTGTGACGAAAGCTTTGATGCTCTGAACTTTTCAATAATCATGATAGCTTGCCCTAAGCTACTTGACGGTCTTGTGTTGCAGCGATTTCAAACGCTGATTTCCAAATTTATACAATTAAGTCGCGAGTAGTTGTATCGCTGTTGATTCCCTGTACCATAGCAGAGAATACACTTTACGTGCACATGAAATTATCTATTCTTGTTTTTACGTTGAACAACTGAAGTACGGATTGCCATTTAGTCACTACACAGGAAAATATTGAAATTAGTCTTTATGAGTATACATATCAGACTAATTTTAATCATTTCTTCCGATAATTTCAAAGCGTTTTTACACCGGAACCTAGTATACGACAGAAAATTAACTTTTACATTTTTTTCACTTACAAAGCAATATCGCATGGTGTGGTTTTACTATGAATCGTTGTTTATTTGTCAATGTTCCTTTAGTACCCTACTAAACAAAGGAAAACAGTAAATTTCCGATAGATTTATGATACAAATATATTTGATGAGTACCTTGCATATTTTCGAAAAGTAGATGTCGTTAAGCTTGCGAATATGTATGCAATAACAAGGCTCAAGCCTTATTGAAATGCAATATCAAATGTTTATCTTTCATTTTGTTGCCGGTGGTCACCCTCTGCCGCCCAAAGGTGGTTTACATACAGCGTGTTTAAGCATTCAAAAATATTAAAGGATTGATTCGTTCGACAAGTTCTTTCTGTTGAATCTGATAATCAACACATAACCACCAGAATTATGTTTTGTTTTGGGCTGCCCGCTTTGGTCATTAGCACTTCAATTTTTTTGATAGAAAATTTTTATTTATTTTCATTCATGTATGTAATAATAAATCATTTCTCGTGTTTTGTTCTTGATGTCTTCCCAATGATTTTCTTTTGATACGACATTTTTGATTCACGAAAATGAACCTGCTATTGTGTCAAATCCAATTTAGTATAGAAGTAATATGATTATTCTGCTTCACTATACATGATTAATATTAACACTGTTGTACCATGATTAGAACTTATCAGCTAAAAAATGATACCTTTGAATCGTAAAAACATAGTGAAAATGTGTTGGTAAGATATCAAATTACATTCGTTTTTCATAATCGTTATCATAAAATCAGTTTTCTAAAATGCGTAATTTAATTTTGAATAAAGGCCTTTATCTCACTTCTAAGTAATAGTTATAAGCATAAATCATAATTCTGTTTTCACTGTTCCACATTTCAAAATTGTATAGCATAATACATTAGATTATTGTAGTTGTTTTTTTGTTTATTCTCGTTTTTATAGCTGTTATGAAAAGTCAACTATAATTTAATTTTTTTATTAGTCACCCTAATTTTTATTTCAATTCCGTATACTGACATTTAAATATAGGTGCAGAGCAGAGATGCTAATGCGTCCAACGTGCCGCCTTTTTCCGCTATGTCAAGATATGGGTAAAATGCGTCTACGTTCGTTTAAAACAGCAACACATTGACAACTTAGTATAAATAATTATGCTGTAGTCTTATTCTACCATTTTATAATTACATTGTTTTAATATTTGCACTAAAATTAGAAATAATGAATGGTTGTGCAGACTGCAGACTAAATTATTATTGATGTTTACTAAAGTAGATAGGTCAAATTAATCGGACTCAGTCCGCGTTGGTTGAGAAAAATGGGTTATGCGTTCGCAAAAGGGACCCATTAGCATCTCTAGTACCAACTCTTTTCAACTGGTTCTTATGCGAGAAAAACAAAAATATGTTCTCAAATAAAAATGTTTGCAAGTAATGGTTTTAGGAAATTTGTTCACAAAATTTCATTAAATATCTACATTACTGAATTGTTATATTATATTAAAATTCTAGATATGATTTAGAAGGCCCAGATTGCCAGAGATATCAGAACCAAAATCTGCTTCTGTTAATATTCTTGGCAGTATTCTTAGCAGCCAAACCGAATTGATGCTACCTGCTAGTGTCGTTCATATAAGCCCTGCTGGTGTTCTAACTACCTCTACAGGTATTTAATCTTAGAGTTTACTAAATATATGTGTTAACTTCTAATCGAAATCATGCAGGAGTAACAGTTCGTCTACATATATACAAAGTTTTATGTTTCCTCCAATATGCTGGAACATTTCATCTGTTACTTGAAGTAACTAGTTTAAGCTGTGATTCTCACGGATATCCCGTTAGTGCTTCAGCTCAGGTCACTATTCCTCCATTGCTTTAAAATTTCAGCTGCATGAAGAGCAGTTCATGACTTGGATGTTGCTTTGAAACGCAAATTTCAATAATTTTTATTGGTTGACATTTATATGCTGACAATACTGTAGTCTGAAATTTGAATAGACATTGCATAATTTTGGAGAAAAACTCCATTTGATTTTGCTTCATCTGTAGCCGAGTAAAAATTATTGTTTTAATTAAACATCATTTGCGATATCACATTGTATTTATATTGAGTAATGTTTAGCTTTGAAATCTGGTAGTTCGGAAAACCCAGAACATGGTGCACTTCAAGACTTAAATCAAAACGAACGTCAATCTAATGTACCAAGAAGTCCCACAAAATCACAGTCAGAGAATTCTGATCCATACGATCCCTTTAATCCTACAACTACACCTCCAGATTCTCCGGGTGCTAAAACAAACATCAGTCAAGAGAAACCACTCGAAGTTAAACCGAAACGCAAGTCAAGGTTTACTGATGCACCTGTTGAGCAACCTCCATTTTTCGATGTCAGCAATTCAGCAGCTAGTAAGTTTCTCAATATGTTTCTGTAATAACTATAGCTTAGCTGTAAGCCAATCTATTTCTCAACTGCCATCGTCTTCAGAGATAAAAACTGATTTTAAACGACAAGCAGAGCAAAATAGTTCCCCTAATCGTTCTGGAAGGGATTCATCGGAAAGGGATTCTCCAAAAAGAAGTTCGTCACATAGCCGGCATGAATCGTCTCCTAAACAAAGCCGAAACAAGTATAAATATGATGAAGACAAGCAATGGAGAATTGAGTCATTCGATAGTTCACGGAAATATGATGACTATGATCGCTCTCGGGAAAACCGTAATTTTGGAAGGCGTTGGGAAAATCGTGGCCGTAATGACAGACGCCGGGGACCTTCATGGGGATATAATCGTGATAATAACAATCGTAGCTTCAGACAAGATCGATATAATAATGATCAAGATTACGGCTCGGGAAATTTTGACAATCGGATGCAGAATAGAGGTGTTTATCGTAATGATAGAGAAAAGTCATTTTCTTTAAAATCCACTACACCCACCAATAGGTAATACTATTTGAGTAATTTTCTTAGATATATCATGCTAATTTCAATTGTAATATTCTCATTCCATTTAATTTCTTAGTGTTCAAGAAGAAACAAATTCCAATTTATCACAAAGTCAACCCGCCATTCCTGTTTTTAATGGGGCAGCTTTACCATCTGTGCAACAAACAAAGAATGCAGAAACTTCTAGTGTTTTATCTTTTCCTCCAAGGGGTCCCGCTCCTCCTGGCATGTTTGTTCCGCAGATGTCACCATTCATACAGCCTGGATTACCACCGCCTCCGTTGTTGCCACCACCGTTTTTCAATCCTCGGTTTTTCCGACCTGCTGAAAATACTTCTAACACTACTGGTAGCAATTTACTTTTCCATTTTTATTGAATTAAATTTAGTGAATAACATGCCAACTCAGACTAGTAATCCAAGAATCCCAATGTTGCCTACTGGTAATCGAATGCCGTTTCCCCCACCACCCTTACCTACATCAGTTAGTATTTCATTGCCTCAAATGTCAGTACCATCTTCTGTTATGACGACCATTTCAATTAGACCTGAAAATTTGGTCAATGTGCCAATCACTACAAATGCACCAGGTTAGTGGCTTTTCCTACATTTGTAATTCATTATCATATTTTAGCTAACCCACTAGATGCAATGAAACCCAGTCCTCAAAACGTGTTTACCGACCGCACAATTTTAAATTTGCAGCAGATTCTTAAAAATATTCAGCAACCGAATGTGCATACCAACGCAAGTCTACCAGAACCAACAGTCATACCATCCTTCGTTAACGGAGCTTGTTCAGTGGAGAAACCCAATGATGTAGTTTTTTAATTTTAATTACATCATTTGAAAAATATTTTAGTAGGGCTATAATATGTAATATCTTCTGTTCAATAGTATATAGATTTAGTTTTTAAAACTAGTGATTTAATGTAAATTCTAAATATACTTTTTAGCTCGCGTCTTCGCCATTGGCCAGTGTTCAGGAAATCCTATCGGACGCAGTTGCCTCTGTTCGACCGTCGTTAATGACAGTTGAGGCTTCATCTCCTCAAGACGTAGATATGGAAGATGTTCAGCAAGTTAATCCTAACCTTCCCATGCCCCCCGTGCCGCCGCCGTTACCTGGTATTTCTCAATACTGTAAAAGCAGTTTTTCGTTTAATTGCATGGTGATAATGCATGCGATTGCTATTATGTTTCTAACATTAAAAACAATTAAAAACATTTTTAATAGTATAAAAAAAATTTCGCTTATTTGACTTATATAAAACAATACTTTATAGCAAAAACATGCACGCTTTGTAATTTTAATATATTTACATTAGTTTTTAAAAAATTTAAGTTAACATTTTGCGTCGTTAGCAAAAGTATTTTAACTAGCGATTAATAGGATAAGCAAAATTCATGCTAACTAAGCTTTCGTTATTGAATACTGTGCATATTTATTCAATTGTCAGTTTCTATGCAATCTATTCTTCCCACTGTTGTATAGGAATGTCTTAGAACAATGCATAAAATACTAACCCAATCATATGAACTACTAAAATGAAGTTAAAAATTTGATCTAGCTCGTTAGCATTGCTATTGTTAACATTTAAACAGCCCATAAAGTCCTAGGTCTTGTTCCAAACCCAAATTACCAAACAAATGATATCCAACTTTGATTGATCAGTTTATTCATATTAAATATTAAATTCTAATGTTTCATCGCTTTGACACCACGAAGTATTTTCACTTCAAGGTTGCAATTATTAAGAGTAAATTATTTTTTTTAGCAGCAAAATTTGGTTTTTCAAAAGTAGCATTGAGGTAAAGACATCGAGTTGCGTTAATATTTACCCAGTTTAAGCGTGTTAATAGCTTTTAAAACCCTATATATATATATATATAAATACCTCCCTCTATGTATTTTTTCCATAAAATTTTGTGACTATTAACCCTAATTTTTCACAAGGGGTTAAATTTACCATCCCCATGTGAATTTTTATTTTTTTAAAATCAAATTTGAAAGGTTGCCTCAAATTTTCGCTGCATTAAATTTAGTTTTACGCATTCTGTTAAATTTTTAGGGCGAAGGCATTTTCTGTCAATAAATTATGACTAAAGTTGACTAAAATTGTACATTTAAAATTACTAGAAAAAAATAAAAAATGCTAATATCAGTATTAATAACTACAAATTGATATGCCTTAGGTTATTACTAGACCTTATTTGCTGTTTTGAATGCAAAAGAAAATTAAAATTTGCCCAAAAATAACCATTTTGAGAAGACATCTCAACATTTTTTTGCAAAAAATGTTGACGTCAGCAAAAATGTCCGGATAAAAATGTTTTTTGGAATTTTTTCAAACTTTTTATCTTGTGGTACCTCTATGCCAAACTTCATGACAATAGCATGACTATATCAAAAATACGCCTGGGGGTATTTATACCCCCTTGTGAAATCAACGTACATAAATAAGGTTGCGATGATTAGGTTGATCCATATGTATGAGGCTACTTGTGGTCTTTCTCCAATTTTTTAAATAATTTTCCAGTAAATATGTTGAATTGTCGTTCTGTTCATTTATTATGTTAGTTTGTTTTTGGTCAATTTTGCATATCTTGAAAATTTAGTATTTATTTATCCATTTTTGCTTGATTCAATATTTTGTACTTAGATAAGGACAGTTCCGACGAAAATGAATTTCCCTTTTCCGCTGCAGAACTGCATAAGAAGATGCATAAACAATCTGTAATGATAGTTGTTTCTGTTTATATCGATTAACCATGTTTTAGTCGTTAAGTAAAAAAGACTTCCAAGAAAAAGTTATAGAAGAAAGTAAAACTGCAATCAGAACTTATTACAAGTCCAAAGCGATTTCTAAAGATGAGTACAAAGAAATCCTTAAAAAGACTGTTGCTAAGGTGAGTTGCAGCCGAATTTGAAAGTTTAAATCATTTAATATGTTTTTATATCATATACTAAATATTTGCTATTTGAGTATTTTAAAAGTGGAAATTGAAAAATTTTCACATCTGCTTTGCTATTCAGGATTCCCGAAATTCGGTTTCAGTTTTTAAATGCTAATGTTAAATTTTTGCATTTTCAACATTACTACACTAGATTTTTTGTATGTTTATACGTTTTTATGAATTCCCTTGTTTTTGAATAACACAAATACGGTTTGAAAATTTACTTTTGAATTTTAATTCTTTAATTTAGGTCTGCAAGAACAAACACGGAGAAGTTAATAAAGCAAAAATTAAAAAGCTTATAGACAATTATGTTCATCATTACAAGGCAAAAAGACATTCAAATAAAAAGACATGAAATTGGCAGTGTTTGTGACTAAAAGTTGTTCCTCTATTCTATTTAGAATGTATATTAATACGTTTTCTATATTCTTTTATTGACACATTGTGTATATAGAATGTTCGTTTTACATGTTTTACAGATTTTTTTTCGTTGGAACCCGCTTTTATTGTATAGCTTCATTTGAAATTTGCTTTTTAATGAAGGATGTTTTTTTTAATTTTTTTTAACTGTTCGATTGCTTAAATTTTTTAAGCATATTCATAGTTGTGGTTTATATATTTCTGGACAAGACCATTTTGCAGTTAAATAAGAATAAAATAGTAAATGCTGCATTGACAGCTGCTGTATTAATTGTAAGGAGTTCAAAATGGAAAATCTGCAGTTTGAAAATTACTTTTGTGAGTTACCAATACTTAGATTTTAAGGAAAAACTGAATTTCAATATAAATTTTTATCTTAGGAATAAGAGTTATGTTAATCCTCCCTGATACTGTCAGTACTTCACTAATCAGAGTAAATGTTCATGCAAATGCTTCTATATTCTATAAACTTAATAAATAAAAGTATATCAAAACAAATTTTTTATTGAAATTCTAAAAACAATGTACTCAGCAATTCAGGTTAACCGCAACAGGCGCAACATGACTAACAATGCTTATGAATGTTTGATGAATTATATTTTTAAAAACAATCACTACCAAATAAGTAGAATATTTCAATAGAAAAAAATACATATTTCATTTTAGCTTAAAACCAATCCTCTTTAGAACAAATTTCCAAAATTACATTCAAGCATGTTAGCAATTAGATGGGCTAAATCGAAGTTATATTGTACTATAATTTATTATCAAATTTCGTTAAATTTTATCACATGAAAAATACCCATCATACTATCTAACAATTTAGACATGCTTAAATTTAACATTTGTAGGATGAAAAGGGTAATTTCAATTTTTAAAAATTGTTCTTATTCTGTGTAAAATGCTTTTCTCATAACATTCTAAGATCCAGAAGATTCTAGTGATTTCAGGCATTTCCCCCGCGTTCACACATTATTCAAAGTCAAATTAATGATATTTTGCTTCATAATGGCGATTAAAAATAGTAAATTTTCTGAGAGAAGGAAAAGTGCAACTCGAAAATGAAAATTTGAATCAATAACATGCATATTATTACTCGCCTGACATAAAAATGTTTTTTTGGTATAATTTGAGTAGTTATTCGCTTACTTCGGTAAAATGCGGAATAATTTAGAAAAATTCCGTCAAAAATTTTCTGAATTATTAATTTTAATCATATATAATGTTTAACCATTATTACTATGTTGAAATTATTACCTACTAAAGTGTGATTTTTAGCAAAATAGTGTAAACAGTGCAGTAATATTGAATCAAAATTATTTCATATAACTAAAGTTATTCAAAAAAGCATTTTTTTAATGGAATCAATGCTTGCACTCTATCCATATTTGTCCAAAACTGTATTTCGCTATTAATTGACCACATATTTTCATTATTAAGAATTGATAAACATCCGCATTCTACACCGCGCAATTGTGGAAAATATGATTCTGAATCTACTTTATTTCTCTTTTCTCAAATCCAGTAGCGTCGCGAAACGGGGCCATGGCCCTTCAAAAATTTGAATGGCCCACTGTGTGCCCCCCATACTTTCACTTTGAAGAATCATATTTGTTTTGTTCTTGTTAAATCTTGTAACCTAATCTTAACTAAAGTCTAGTTATTGAATATTTTAGATTAAAACAACAATGCATATTGTGGCCAGTAGTAATATTAGGGCAGGGGAGATCCCACAAAATGACATTTTGACCTCTGCGATATTGATGAGTGTTTTTAGTGACTCATCAGTTGATTGACATTTCCGCTAATGGATTTTCAGTGACGTCAGATATTTTTAAGTATGTCTACTAATGGATTTCAATTAGTAATGCTTTTAATTGATTTACATATTAGGACCATTTTTTGGTATGAGTAATTTCACTTTGATAATATCATGGGCCATTTTTTTGGTATGAGTAATTTTTGATAATATCGCCTTTTTGGGAATGGTAAAAATTATTTTACAAACTAATTTTCCATAATTTCGAGAAGCTTACAGGAAAATCCGGGAAAACTTTTCAAAATCCCACTTGTCAAAATTCATTGTAACACGTTTTATCATATCACGACTTTTTCAATCAATATTTCTTTTTTTCAAAATGACTTCACCTTGTTTTCAAAAAAAATAC
>CABFPE010000208.1:1179034-1194873 GCA_900660155.1 Hofstenia miamia | reverse complement strand
CATGAGATAAAACCAATAAACTTCAAGGCTATTAGTGTATTATTTACATTTTAAGTATTTAAGGGTGATTAATTAAGTTCACAGGGAAAATCGATTCAACCAAGTGACCATTGAACAGTAAGAATGCAAAGTAATCATCATTGTCTCCACCAATAGAAACTCCAAAAAGCAAGTAATCAGTTTCATGAATATTTATTTCCCTTAATACATAAAAACTAGTCATTGAATTCTTGGTCATCGGTATCAGAGTCACCCTGTTTATCTGTTGAATGAGGCAAGTTATCATAGTATTCTTGGCTTTCAGTGGAAAGGAACCTTTTCAGTACTTGTAGATCTGAGTACTTGGCTGATTTCAGTGACAGGGGTTCATCATAAAGGGACCTCAATGTCCGGGTGGTTGCAGAGGTTTTCTTTCCCACTGGTTTTGAGAGTGCAGCAGTTTCCATTGGACCATCCCAGTTGAGTGGGTGAGTTTGTGAGAATGCCATCTCTCTAACTGGCCTGGTCTGTATTGGACATGAAACACGATAAAGTGGTCTCACATATTCTGATACCCCAAGGAACATATCCTGCTTCATTTCAACCACATTAAATGCAGGTTTCTTTCGTGCTCTTCTGAACTCTTCCATCCATCCGTCTGGTGTCTCTACCCTCAATTTTTGATTGATAACAGCCATATCCCTATCACATTCCATGTAGCTGTGACCACGAATAGGAAATGAAATTTTTATTTCTTTGAACCGCTTTTGGTGTACAACTTGGTGGTGTAAGAATCGAACTATTGTCCAATTCTTGTTTTGCCCTGCACATGAATCACAAAATAGCTGCAGGTGTGTAACCTCCTGTGATAAATATTGGAGAAGTAGTGAAGCAACATACTGGCCACATCATCTGCTCCCTTTTTACCCACTGTCTCATCATAGCAGTAAAAGTGGACACCATCATCAGCCAGAGAGTGGATGTTAAAAGAAAAAAAGGACAATTGTCGGCGATAATAAACGTCATTTTTGGGCAACTCAGGTTCTTTGAGAAATCAAATGCAAGAGCAGCATATGTTTGGTCTCCTCGAGCACGTTGCTTTGCCAGACTTTTTCTGTCATAGAAAACCTGAGCTTTACGTACATGGAGTTCCTTGTTCCTCATAAGGTTAGCCATATCTTCAGTGGATATCCCAGGTTTCTGAAGTTCAACATTAAAGCTGTCACAAGATGACCAAGTATCTTTTCGATGATATCCAAATCCTATATTGAAGCGTTCTGTGTTTGCACATTTTGAAAAGGTAATCATTCTAAAGTTTCAGTGAACTGATATTTCGTAAATCAATGAAAATGCTTTTACAATTACTAATAAAATATTTTTGAAGTAATTATTATTTCCGTTACTCCCTAAAATTCAAATTTTCATTAAATTATAATATTATTGTAGGTTTCCTCACTTTAAGTTTATCGCAATATATTAGTGTTAAACATTTAATTTCAGAACTTATATATATATATATATATATATATATNTATATATATCACCTTCTGCTGGCCTGCCTGGACCTGATGATGGTATTCCTTCAATGATTCTCAGCAAATGTGCACCAGCCTTTGCCTCGCCTCTCCAATATATTTTCACTAACATTCTCTTGAACTGTTCTTTTCCTTTTCAATGGAAAACTGCTCTCATATCTCCTATTTTGAAATCTCAGAACCTCAACAAACGGCTTGTAAATAGTGATCGCCCTATCTCTCTCCTTGCTAAGATCTCAATTTTCTTTGAACGCCTTTTACTCAAATTTCTCTTACCTCGTATCAAGCCATTTCCTTACAACATCATTTTGGTTTCTGTCCTCATTTTATTCATCTCCTTGAATCTGTATATAGTGATCTTGACTCACCCACCGAGGGAGCAATCATCTTTTTGGACATCTCAAAGGCATTTGATATAATTCCACACTCCATTACTCTTTGGAAAATCCGTTGATTTGGATTTGATGACTCTCTCATCAATCTCTTCGGATTATTTATCTAACCGTTTTCAAGTTACTCGTTTTTACTCCCATTTCTCTTCTGTCTCAATTTCTAGTGGCGCGCCTCAAGGTTAATTTTGCCATTCTTTTATTTCTTGTTTCAATTAATGGTCTTCATCTATGTACCCATCCCTGCCCATGCAGTCTCTATGCTGATGACACTATAATCTACTGCTTTGATCACGATTCTTTCATCATAATTCAATCGGCTATTGATAGACTTCTTGATAAGAGTAGTAATAAGAGAGTCGTACCCCGTTGATATTTTTTACCTTGGACCCTGGCGGGCATGGATATAATGTAATTGTGTACTTTGGCCGTTTGTGTATCTCTGATGTCATTGGAATATATTCTCTTTTGTTATAATATTTGTTGGCAAACACATTTGTTTGCAGTCTATTGTTTAAAATGCAACCAATTTTTCTATAAGCAATTTTCGAATTCCCTTGAAATTAGAATTGTTGTAATCTATTGTTCAAAATGTAAAATTTTTTATAGAAAATCGAAAAAATAATTTTTAAAATAAATATAAATACATGCTTCCACAGCTGCATACTCTCACCATACAGAGAAAACGAACATTTATGCATAATAAATTTATTTACAAAGAAAATATAAAATGCACTACTAAATGATAAAGTTCGTATAGCGAATTTCATCTACAGTTCAATGAACAATGATCATATTCGTCAATCGTCAAACCTTCATGTTGGGATGGGAATGCTGTAGGAAAACATACACAATGTGTAGTTGCACGTTATGAATTTCACACGGTATTATCTAAATTAATGATTAATAAACAAGTCAAATGAGATGATAGATCACAGTATAAAACACATGACTATTAAAAGTTTAAACAAATTCAATTTAAAATGTATATTATAAAAATAGCTTACCAAAAAGTTTGAAATCTTTCAGGGTAGTTCTTTCATCAATGTGAAATTCCAGTTTGCCGGATGTGTAGAAAGTTGCATGCTTTAATAATGTCAACATTACATGGTTTTATCTATATTCCCATTGTTCAAATGTCAAAATGTAACAAATTATAAAATTTCCATTATGCTGCTGTGCCTACAAAGTTGCACTTCTTAACAGACAATGTTAACATTGCGTAATTTTTTATCTATACCCTATTGTTTAAATGTCAAAATGTATCCAATTGTAAAGATTGTTATCTACCAAACATGAAATCCAAATCACTTTAAAAATTATCATGATTAAATAAAACACTTTCAAATCATATAAAACTAGAATTTTTTCACAAGTTGGAAAAAAATCTCAATTATTATTACAACATGTTTTTCCTAATTTATACAATTATGTAAATGAAAGATGCTACAAAACTAAAATGTTAATAAAGTAAAACGATTTATCAATTACCGTCTCTGGTACAAATGAAGTAAATATATTTTCAATACGTTTTTCTCGTTGAATTCAAGAATAAAATGTTTGTAAAAATTATTGATATTATTTATATTGTCGTAAATTTGTTATAATTAAATAACATTTAAAAATAACAAATAACTTATTTATTTTACATTTTAAAGGATTTTTATACTTAACACTAGAAAGTCCGAGCGGTCAAATTTGACCACTTTTCATATCTTAAATGCATTTTTAATGCCTCATGTAATGAGAATTTAAATAGAAAAACAGCTTATTTTGTTCTGCTCATTCTTTTCTTTCATTTGCTTTAGTTTTCGTTAGTTTTACTTGAATGGGTCAATTCTGACAACTTCATGAATTTAAGATATAGAATCGTCGGACTTTCTAATGTTAAATTTCATCAGTGTCTTTGATATTTAGAGTTAAATAAATACTGCTAGTATCATTGAAATGAATGAACTCACCATTTGATGTATAGAAGCTAATTGTAATTCTATCGATGAATGACTTTGAAGTTGGTTTATAAATTATATGAGCCTTTTCATAATTTATGAATGGCTGATCATTTACACTATATACTTGAACTAATAACAATTCCCAATGAATGTATGTATTTCTACTAAGTTTTTAAAGATATCAGTTTTTTTTATTCTAAGCATTTTTTGTTTCAAACTATCACATTTACACCTACTAAAAATTGGTTAACACCAAGTTGTGTTTTGATAGTTTTCATTATTCTAGCAGATGTAGATATTCCATTACCATTTTGACTAATTTCTTTACGTTGTTTCTTAGATTGTTTGTTTACTGTGTTTTTTGCAACATTTCCAATTCTGCGCTTTACTACTTTTTTTACATTATCACCAGAGACTATGTCATTTACACCTGAAATCGCTTGATCCAAAATTCCTTCACCGACATTAGTAATGACATTTTTCAATGGTGGTATCATTTTCAATACTAGTCATATAGCAATACGTTCCAATGATTTCACAATGCCAAGCCTTTCTGACGAATATTGCTGAAGTAATTTCGAACACTCGCCTGTTCAGTATATTATTGCTCCATACTGAATGATCTGTTTGTTTATTCATTACATATTTATACTAATCTATTCTAGTCCATGAACGTTTCCTAATAACGTGTGTCAATTCATGGTTATAAAATTTTCCTGAAATTATTTCCCCGTCACTGCGATTGACTTTATTTCATATATAACAGGTTTGTGGAAAACACTTTGTTGATTTTAAAAACCTCATTTTGAAATTAAATTTTATTGTATTTTATTCCTCTATTGTACAAAACTAGAGATTCCACCACCGATAAGTCCATAGTAAAAAATTCCTCAATTCCAAATGCAATAATACGTTGACGGGGAAATTTCCTCACATCTCTTTTGTGTGTTGTATATACATATACATCACTTGTTCCGAGAAAGTTTTTCACATTTTGCAGGGTAATTTTCGGAAATTTCAATTTAGCTTTATGATGTAGTTCATTAATGCCACCAAAACTCGCGTATGATTTTAACGACATGTACATTTGATGCAAGTGCTTATCCATATTCCAAACTAGTTCCATAATATCAGTTGCTTCGTATTTATATTTTGTAAACATTTTTGTTTTTAATCAAGTGGTCGGGGATTGTGCCAATATCTTTTAAAATATCACGCCCAAGTTTTGATAGTCTTTTATTAGGTGTTTATACATAATCCTTAAATTCATTATGTGACATTGAACCAGCGCCAGTGTAAATCTTATCACGATGGTAAAAAAACACCTGTATTTGGATCATTTAAAAATTCTTTCAATGCATTATCATTATTATTATTACTGAAATTTAGCAAGTGGTAATGGTATTTTAGAAATTTTTTCAAATCATCATCATTGTACTGGCGTTGTACATCAGGGTAGGTGTTTTGAACAGAATTTAATTTTACTTGTATATCGTCATTCATCGTTGAACTTTGTTGTGTAGTATCGTTTTTTATAGCTTTGTTGACCAACTGATTGTAGTATTCTGTTAAACGATTGTAATTTTCCAAAGAAATAAACACCATTTCAACTATCGTCATTATAGAATAATGTGTAAAATAAATTTAATCGTGCATTATATATACTCTTTCATAATGCGTAATAGACAATTGAAAAATTTAAGACCATTTGGAGTTTATAATATTGAAATTTTTCTAGCACTTGATTTTTTAGTAGTGGAGTCTCTGAGTAATGTTTTTCGTTCATCTCCAATTGGAATGATTCCATGCTGGATATTGTAGACAATGCCGGTAATTAAATTTAGAATTTCTTTGTCTTCTAGCAAAACTAACTTAGTTTTTCTGGAGCAGACCGCTAGAAATTTGTAAATGGGGGCTTTTTGATTAAATCCATAGAATTTTTGCACTCCTTCAAGATTTATAGATAGACGTAATTCGTCTGGTATGTCTTGCGCAAAGTTTTTAAAAAAATAACCGTATGGCTTACTAACTGCTTTTGTTATATGTGGTAACAAATTCACGCATAATATTCATCTGAGCTCCTAGAGTTTTCACTTGTAAACGGTCACGTATTGAGTTGAATAGAAACATTCCAGAAGCATTTTATTGAATTAAAGTTGAATATCGTCCTTTTGAAAACATCGAATGTGTAATTAATACAATACCAAAATTTAAATGTCTTCCGGGTATCACTAAATTAGCAAACGTTTGTGAATTCAAACATTCCTCGCCAAAATCATCAAAAATAATTAGACTGTTCTAGACATAATTTTCAGATATCACATTTCCGAGTATTCATTAAAAAATTCAACTTGATTCATTTTTGCATTTAATTTATTATAAACACCATTTTGGAAATGACGATAAAATATTATTGACTTTTTCCCAACAAATGTGTTTTTCCAGAGTTTGACGGGCCGCTGATTATATATATATATATATATATATATATATACTTAATTTTTTCGAATTGTAATAAATCCATGATAAAAAATGTAAAAAGGAAATAATAATGTTTGGAAAGACAACAACTTATCCCAAAGGCAAGTAATTTTGTTCGAAAAGGATAAAAATATCCCAAAGCAAATAATTTTGTTCGAAAAGTCAAAAAATATCCCAAAGGCAAGTAATTTCGTTCGAAAAGTCAAAAAAATATCCCAAAGGCAAGAAATTTTGTTCGAAAAGGCAAAAAAACACCAAAGGAATATTTAATATCCCAAAGGCAATTAATATTGTTCGAAAAGGCAAAAACAAACCACAAAAAAAACACAAAAGGAAATTTATTTTTAAAATGTGTTACATGTAAAGATAGATTAATTAATATTTCAATTATTTTTACCATGTTTTACATAAATAAACACACTAGTGGGTGGAGGTGATAAGAAAATTTATATTACCAATGTTAATTTGACAGTAATACTATTATTAACACCATTACCATATATGTACATTGCCAAACATAAAAAGTATCCAATCACAAAAACTCTTTGTTTATATATTTTACGGATATTTTAAAACTACTATTCGCAATTTTGGAGATGACAACTAACGTATTTCTTGAATGCAGCTTTGAAAGCGTTTTACGGAATTTTACAGCCCTCAAACACAAGATGTATTCTTTGCAAAATGTGCACAAATTAATAAATCACCAGGACATACCACTTGGCAATGATAAAATTTTGCATTTTCAGTTTCAGCCTTCACAAAGACAATGCACTTGTGATGCGTGTTTGGGCTTGGCTCCCCATATAGATGTAGATACCTCAAACTTCAAGTTGTGTGGAGAGAATCTGCCTCATACATTTGCCGCAGTGCAAATTTTAAAAAGTAACATCAATAGACTCTATGCGGAATGGTTCCCAATAAACATTGCAATCCAGAAAATTTTCATGGTTATTGATGGATTAAAGACAAAAGATTAAATATTTTTCTTGATCATGAACATTCGTTAGAGCATTATATATTAACCTGTGAATAAATGTATATAGTTATTTTACCCCTAATCATATTATACATAACATGCATCTATTATCGAATATGTTATTTTTACCCAAACCATAATTTATTACATAAACTATTATATAAACATGTATCGATTATCTAATAATACACTTATTTAACTTAGTTGATGAGATATATCTCTAGAAATCTATCATTAATGAAACACATACAAATCATTTCTACATTCTCATTGTATAATAAATAGTATTTTGTCAGAAATCATGTCTGAATTTGAAACGTCAAGAGAAATGTTCCGCTTCTATGTATACGCAAAATTTAAATCAGGAACCAATTATCAGAACATTATTAGTAAATTGAAGACCATGTGGAATGATCAATGTCAAGAAATTTCAACAATTTACAGATGGAACTCAGATTTTAAGAAGGAGAGACAGAATGCGTTAGAGGATACTGCACGGAGTAGTTGACCTTCTATAATTACTGACGAGTTATTGCTGTCTGCTCAAGCAGTTATTGATGAAAATCCTAGCATAACGAGGTCACAAGTGGGTTATGCAACTAATATGAGACACCAAACGGCGAGAACAATACTAAAAGAACATTTGGGTCTAACAAACGTTTGTTTGGTGTGGGTGCCAAATTCGTTTTCGGTGCAGAACAAACTTAATCGAATCAGTTGTTGTGAATCCTTTGGTTAGTTGTTTGTGGAATTCAGTGCTTCTCAATTACTAAAACGCCTAGTAATAACCGATGAGACGTAGATTGCATTTGCACCGAGTAAATTACGACAGGATTTCCGTTATTGGCATAAGCCTGGTACTATAAGGGAACAAATTCCGAAAGTCAACCTGACAGCTGCAAAAACTATGGCAACAATTGCAATGACAGGGGATAAAATATTCTACGTTGACACAACTGCAAGAAATGAAACAGTAGATAGCGATCGCTACATTAAATTTGTGGAAAACTATCTTCTTAAGTTCAGTAAGGAAAGATCTGAGAAGCCAGTTGATCCGTCTTCGTTAATTTGGGAACAAGATATTGCTCGACCTTATTCGGCTATCCAAACGCAAAATTTTTTCAAATAAAAAAGTATACGCCTCATAAACAGTCTCCGTATTCTGCAGACCTTAACCAATTTGACCGCTGGGTAAACAAATCAATCAAAGATGGAAGGAAAAAGCGTTGTATTCACTGATCATGTCGAAGTTGGTGAGGACGTCTGACGGCATTTAAAATCGATTCCCCTTGAGAGATATTCTGGCGAATAAATTAAACTTAAATGTCATTGTGAGCAAGTTATTATATACCATGGAGGTTATACTGTGACTTAATGCTTTGGTTTACTGTTACGTTCAATAAAAAAACGTGAATATAGTTTTTCTCATATTGTTAATATTTGTAACTATGATTTGATTAGCGCGACAATTTCTGACTCTGCGCACGAAGCACCTGGACGGGACTCACAGTTTTTCTTCAGAAAACGAAATATTTCATGGTAATTGTTATTCCCATGGGCATTAGACCGCCTTATTATCTGAACAATAGCTATGGAAAGATTTTGAATATTTCTTCAAAATCTTATTTGCGTGTGCTTCAGGTACAAGAATATATTATTGCACAAATCATAGATGTGTTCATTTAATATTTCTTAATAGGCTTGGATAATACTGTTCAGAAATGTGGAAAAATCATATTGTTACTTAAAAGCAACACTAGTAGAAATAGGGTGTAAATATATATATATGCAAATATTTTTACAACAAATAAATGGCCAACCCTGACTACATAAAATATTTTTGCTTTAAGTATTTCATAACTACAAATAGTGCAAAAACTTTTTTATTCATGTGTTGAATAAATTGCAACTCGGAATATTAAATTTATTCATTGGTTTTGTAGAATAATGCAAAATCTCTGAGATTCGGAAAACTCTATTTCAATAGCATATATTTAGTTATCATTTGCACACAACCTGCTACATACAAGCAATCTCATAAAGATGCACTTTTTCTTAAAGCCTGAATTTGTTTGTACATGATGACTAAACTAGCGTAAACAGTGTAATACTTTGGTGATAGTAATTCAATCTCCATTAACTTTCTACCTGTTTCTATTTTTTGGATGTTATACATTATTGTCATTGACCAGTTAAACATTTTATTTATTCTTTCTTATACTACTATGCTTATGTTGTTCAGAAGTATGCATGCATATTTATAGTTAATAAAAGCTAGTGCATCAATCAAGGCTTTGCTTCTTGTAACTGATCTTATTTGTCGGCAGATTTTGTATTCCAAATGCAATTTTAGAAAGCTTATTTTTTATAAAAGATCTAAATGTGAAGTTTCTGTCTATCTCTACTCCCAAGTACTTTATGGATTTGGTTTGAGTTATTGCTGGACCCTCTTTATTTATTTTCAACTTCACTTTATTGGCTAGTTCAGAACATTCAGGTGTAGAAAAGATCATGAACTGTGTTTTCTCTTCATTGATGGGTAATTTATGTTGTTGGAAATACTTCTTGACATCATTAAAGCATGCTTCTATTTGTTCTGTTGCAACTATTGGACTTATGTTTTGTGTGGCAATGCATATATCATCTGCGTATTGGATTAATTTACATTTATTCACATATATACACAGGTCATTGACAAATATGTCAAATAGTATGCGTCCAAGTACAGTGCCCTGTGGCACACCTTTCTTAGTACTAATATAGCTAGAAAAAGTATCATTTACTTTTACTCTTTGCTGTCTGTTTGTTAAGAAGCTATTAGCTTTCTAGATGATTCATTGAAGACGTAATTCATTAATTTAAAATCTAAACTTTTGAAGTGAAGGCTGTCAATTGCTTTTTTTAAATCAATCAGTGCTAAGCTACTATATATTTCTTTTGTTTAAAAAGAATCTTGTACTTTCAATCAAGTCTAGCAATGCATCTTCAGTGCTGTGCCCTTCTTGAAAACCAAATTGATAGGCAACTAATAATTCATTTTCCTCTAAATATGTCTTAATTTGATTGCATAGGATTCATTCAAAAAGCTTTGCAAATGGATTTGTAACTGATATAGGTCTGTAGTTCTCGCATTTGGTGGGATCTCCCTTTTTAAATTCAGGTGTGATGTCAGCATTTTTCAATACTAAATATTCCGCAAAATGATTAATATACTTTTTTATAATGAAGATAGGTAGCCTACAGCTGCCACTTTAAGTGTTTAGGTCTAGCTTTGATGTAGCTTTTACTAAGTCAAACTGGCTGATGTATTGAAAGAAGAATACATGTGTGATAGGTCTTACTTTGTTAACATAAGGAAGTTCCTCGCCTTTATGTTCCAAATTCTTTAAAAGCAACATTAAGGTGATTTGCGATAGCTTTGCTATCAGTACATAATTGATTGTCTATGCAAAGTTCATTTATGCTACTAGTAATACCTTTCTCCCTATTCAAATATTTACTTATAAAACTCCATTTGCTTTTGGCCTCACCTAGTTTCTCATAAAAAATGTATGTTAAATTTGTGTTGTTGACTTTAATCTTCATTAGCTCATTTATTCTCATTAATTGTTTTAAATTAATAAATTGATTAATTGAATAAATTGTTTTATATTCTTTTTATTAAGATTAAAAAAAATAAGTTAGTGAGAGATCACTCAATGTTTCACAAAAAACCTTAGGTAAGCGGTTAAAAATTATTAGTATGGAATATAATAGAAAAATATTCAGTCATTGTAAATTTTATAATCTGTTGTTTAACACCACTGCATAATATATTAATTTCAATGTTTTTCAAAAATATTACTTAGACAAGACAAATCTGATTTCTGCACATAGTTTTTGAAACATGAACAAATATCTGGCATTGTTGATAAGTTCCACATGGTAGTACTCTCACTGTTTCCCCGACATGGCTACACTTGTGCCCTTGCTGAAAACTGAATCCATTAGTAATGTTGTATAATGTGATCTAAAGATTGAGTTCTAAATTTTAAAGACAATTCCTTGATTATCATTTAATAGAGGGCTATTGTTGCACATAAAGGCAGTGGTGCTTATCAAAATTTTTAATCCATTGAAAAATATAAATATTAAGTTTCTCCATTAGCAGCAAAAAAGTCGTTTGAACTGTTTACATTTTTAAAAAAGAAGACATTTCAAACTAGACTTGCATAATTCTTTACAAAATTGTTCCCATTGGAGTAAACCATAACCATATGTATTCAAAAATAGATTATTCTTCATTTGAAAATCTTTTATTATTTTGAAAGCAATGATATGCATCTTTGCTACAACTATTACTAAAAAATTTGTTTTTCATAAAATAAATTCTCACAGTGTTTAACATCCAAACATTACTTCCAACATTGTTGGCTTAGAAAATATTCTTTTCAAACATAACATAGTGAAATCTCAGTAGTAAATGGGGGTGGAAGCCTGCCACAAACAAACGCCTCTGATTGGTTGAGAGCTTATGACGTCACATGTCACGTGGCAGACTGTGAATATTGACGAGGGTGGTTTAAGTGCTGACTCACAGATATTGAGGGTGGTTTAAGTGCTGACTCAGATATTGAGGGGGGTTGAAATGATGACTCACCTAATTGATGCTTCATGCTAAGTGCTTTGAAGATCCCACTAATTGATTTTTTTGACATGTGGATACAGCTCGCTAATGCATTTTTAATTAGCACATTTGGGCCTGCTTAAATGATTCACACCCAAATTTACATTGTTTTGATATAATTACATTTTTTGGTTTATTGTTTGTAATGACTAATTTTGTTAATATCACGGGTTACACTTCATGTTTTGCATACATTACTTTGCATCTTGTTGCTTTCAGACCCTGTGCACACACATCTCGTTTTCATCAATGCTATCAATTTTCCATATTTTTGAAAAGGCTATCTCGTTTTTTGGGAAAACTTACACGTACATTGGTTTATTTCGGGAAAACAAAACCATTTGAAGATAATACATGTAGAACAAATTAAACAAAAAGACATTGCATTTCAATATAATAATTAATGTTAAAAATACAATGACTCGTAAATAGGTAAAACAATTTTTATATACAAGTAAAAATATTCCATTTTGTTATGCAAAACTAGTCTTTGATAATGCATTCATAAAAGTTTTAAAAAAAACAGTTTAATGTATAAATAACAACGTCAGAAAATTTTTCAAAGACATTAAAAATACAATGTCTAGTATACCACATTTTAAAAAACATTTTCAAATATAAAAACTAGATATTTAAGTGTGCATAGTAAAGCCCACATTTAAAAACAAAACAAAACATGTATATATTCTAAATTTTATAATAACAATGGTAAATTACACTAAAAATTTGTCTATTTTTTAGTTTGTTTTTCGACCCATACATCTGGTATTTCATCTGATAATGCGTATTTCTCCACCACCAACCTTTCATGCATCGCCGGGGGTTGTTCATCACGTGTTTAATCTAAGTTGAGATTTAGTCACTGTGTTTTAAAATATACACTAATGAAATTAGTAAAAAATTTAATAGTGTATAATTACTATTATTTAAATTAATTAAATACATCCCGTGATTCATGTGTGTTTTCCACGCCATCTAACGCTGCTTGTCTTTTATAATTCTGGGTTTTTCAAATAGTGCACACTCTATTGAGGAAACGCATTGATCGCTTTTCTTCTATCACGTGTTAACCATGGGATTCCATCAACATGTGGATTTCCTCTCTCTGAGGCGTTACCATGGAAATTCCAATGTGTTAATTTTTCTCGCAAACTGACAGAATAACATGGACTCGATCAATACAACTGGACGCACGTGAGCTAAAATACCGTCATTAATTTTATTACACATATTAAAAATCAATTATACCTTTTGTTATGATCAGTTTTCGAGGTGGACACATTTTTCAATTGATAAGTGGAACATCTTGAATTGACGGGAGGCAACAGAGGCTAAATACTTAGTTAATTTCTCATAAATTAAAATATGTACATACATTTTTTGGTGGTGGAATTTACATAGCAAGGCATCTTTTTCATTTGAAAACAATTTGTGATGGAATTTACATAGTGAAAACATCGTTTTCATTCAAAACAACTGGGTAGACGGAGCTAAATATTTTCATTAGTTTTATTATAAATTAAAACAATTATACCTTTGTTATCACAGAGTTCAACATAGAGGCGTTTTTTCAATTGATAGGTGGAACATCTTGATAGGAGGCGACAGAGGCTAAATACTTAGTTAATTTCTCAAAAATTAAAATATGTACATACATTTTTTGTGGTGGAATTTACATAGCAAGGCATCTTTTTCATTCGAAACAATTTGTGATGGAATTTACAAACATCGTTTTCATTCGAAACAAGTGGGTAGACGAATCTAAATATTTTCATTAGTTTTATTATAAATTAAAACAATTATACCTTTGTTATCACAGAGTTCAACATAGAGGCGCTTTTCAATTGATAGGTGGAACATCTTGATGGGAGGCGACAGAGGCTAAATACTTAGTTAATTTCTCATAAATTAAAATATGTACATACATTTTTTGTGGTGGAATTTTCTTAGTGAGGCATCTTTTTTATATGTAGAAACATTTTTGTGGTGGAATTTACGTAGAGGGCATCTTTTTCATACAATTCAAGTGGGGTATCGTAAAATAGTGAGACAGCTAAACATTTTCATTAACTTATTATAAATTAAAACAATTATACCTTTGTTATCACAGAGTTCAACATAGAGGCGTTTTTCAATTGATAGGTGGAACATCTTGGTAGGAGGCGACAGAGGCTAAATATTTGGTTAATTTCTCATAAATTAAAATATGTACATACATTTTTTGTGGTGGAATTTACGTAGTGAGACATCTTTTTTCATTTGAAACAATTTGTGATGGAATTTACGTAGCGAAAACATCATTTTCATTTGAAATAACTAGGCAGACAGGGCTAAATATTTTCATTAGTTTTATTATAGATTTAAAACAATTATACCTTTGTTATCACAGAGTTCAACATAGAGGCGTTTTTTCAATTGATGGATGGAACATCTTGAATTGGCAGGAGGCAATGGAGGCTAAATATTTCCATTAACTTCTCATAAATTAAAATACATACATACATTTTTTGTGGTGGAATTTACGTAGAGTTGGACTTTTGCACAAACGTATGGGGGAATAGAGGGAAATGCACTGCGTGGAAACGACGAAAAATATTTACAACATCTAAGCAGGTAAAACCTCATTAACCATAAAACGTCCATTTCCATTTACCATATATGGAAACTTGGAGTGACTACAGAGGCGGAGCAGGATAGCAGAGGCGATATTCATTATCATGTGTCTAAACAATACTTGTTAAAATGCACACAAAACAATTTTCATATACCTAAATGAGGTCTTTTGCTGCTGCTTGTAGACAGTTCATTTATAGGGCGTTTAATTGAAGATTGTGGAATATCTAAATTAAAAATTAGTGAAAAATACATTTAAATTCAGTCTATACCTTTATGACCATATGGCAAACTTTGGTAATGATCCACCAGATATCTCTTATCATCGTAGGGTGTTAGCACCACTTTATTCATTCTCTTGATAGAGATATCATGGTTATGGCTGCGAATCATCACCATTTCTTGCCGCAGAATTTCTTCGCCATCCAAAATTCGTTTGAAGACGTCGAAATTCAAGGTCTTCTTCATGACACCCGTAATTCCCTTTGCACTAGATTTAAGGTTGACACCCCCACTATTTGCACATATATATTGGACGGAATACATTTTCGATTTTAATGCCACCACTTGTGTTAGTATTCCACCAGCCAGCTCATCCTTCACCTTTAAATAAGTTTTCTTATTTGCCTTGCTGAACAATGGTGAATCCTTTGGATAATTTGAAAAGTCAAAATGGCTGGCTATTGCTGGCAATTCATCATACACGTTTTTGCTTTTTATTTTATACAGGAGAGAGTCTGTATCACTGTATAATAGGGAAATTCGATTTTTAAATGCCTCCTTCATAATATCATAGTGGAATCAAAACATTTGTAATTTGGACACATCTAAAATTGTTTGACCAATATAATTTGGTTTCGTCCACTTGATCTCTTTATGCTGCAACATGACCTGCACTAGATTTTCAGAAATTATATTGAATGACTTAAATTCGGGTGTCTTAATTAATTTTTCGGCGGCCTCCTGATCACCAACAAACTTTACTATGCATCATTTTCTAAGAGATTCCATAGTCTTCCCAAATACCATGTTTGACATTAATTTATAAAAATTCTTTTCAAAGTCATTCTTGACAGCTTTTCTTTTCATTGTGTTTAAATCAATGTAGGGCTTTAAAAATTGTGATTTCTGGAACTGCAATGCTTTATGGAATTTTGTCACTTTTAGACCCTGTGCAATATAAAATTTGAGAACCTCATAATGTACTACATATTCTTTTTTATCAAAAAATGTTTGCATTAACTT
>CABFPE010000208.1:1140857-1157443 GCA_900660155.1 Hofstenia miamia | reverse complement strand
TATATTCAACTACAGAGAAATAAGTGTTGGTCAGGCAGTAGGTAAAAAACACAAAATCGTTACCACAACAGACAAACTGATCAAATTACCAGTCAGAAGGGTACCCGAGCAGTTGAAAGAAGAATACAATCAGATACTAGAAGAACTAATTGACAATAAAATCATCTGGCCAAGCAAGAGCCTGTACACAGCACCAACCATGTTTGTAAAGCAGGGAAATAAGTACCACCTATGTATTGACTTTTGTAAACTAAATGAGGTGACAAAGAAGGATTCATACCCCTTACCACAGATAGAGGACATGCTCTATGAAGCCAGTAAACATAAATATTTTACAACTTTGGATTTATGCAAAGCCTACTGGCAAGTGAAGATGGAGGAAGAGGACATTGAGAAGACAGCATTCATAACCCCATACAGGCTGTAAGAATGGATAAATATGGCGTTCAGACTCTGTAACTCACCTGCCATGTTTCAGAGATACATAATGAAGGTACTCAAAAACAAGACACACAGAATGGAAGAGGGAGTTGACGCCTATATAGATGACATCATAGTCACAAAACAAAACCAAATACAGTAAAGCAACATAACAGTTCTGTTTCACTTCACAATCACCAAGTGAAAAACGGGCGACTGCTTTGGTAATTCCACAAGCTTCACAACTGGAGTACATCTCTGAACATTGATCCATCTGCACACAGTAACAAAATGGAGTAGATAGGTTAACTGACACTAAAGAGTGTCCAAGAATCACATCAGGATCACCATGTAGAATCACAGGGTGCTTCTAGCAGCTCAAGTGGTACAAAGTTTGCAGAAGATTACCATCACTGAGAGCAACCCACTCTCTAACAAAACAATAGAAGATTGGTAATTCGCCAATTTCATTGTAGAAAAAAAAGTAATTCCAAGACGGTTAAAGTAGTGACCAATTCACATGGCATCACACTGAAGCCAAGCCTTTAGAATCCATCCTTACAAATCCAAGGTGCTAATTGTGTGTCTCAAGTTGTAATTTCTAGCTCAATACAGTAATTTATCTCTGGGTTTATCTACTCAGCTCATGTAATAAGATAGTAATAAACATGTAGTTACCACATATTTGTGTTTGCCAACAGCATAGTATATTTGAGGTGTGTTTTAATTTGTGCATGTTCAATCAATAGATAGTAGTTCTTTTATTTCCTATCCCTACACATAGCCCTAAAGCAACCACAATATAGGCTCACATTGGTCAAGAAGCAAGTTATTGCCCCAGGCACAGAGAAGTACTCCTACATTATCACCTGATCTTACTATTTCACTATTATAAAATTCATACCAGAGCTAAAATGGTTAATGAAATATAATGAAAATAAAAAGCAAACAGTATCCAGTGAGAATGAAATTTATTTTGAGTTTGCTTACAATCATATGCCCTATTTATACAAAAAGTAGGTAAATATTTACTGTTCTTTACAAAAGTTATTTTCCCTTGCAGATTAACTGAGCAATTACACGTAATACAAAAGCTCTGAGGGGACAATCATTAAGTTAAAATGTAGGTTTGAAATAATCAAAAATTGACAAAATTAACAATTATTTAAAAGAATAGTACTGAAATAATTTTTAGAGTGCCCTAAAAATTAAAGTAAAACAAAAAGAGGCACCAAGTTACTCTACATGCCCCCCATTGCATGGTTAAGGCTGAGGTAACAGTTGGACGGTAGGACCACACAATAACTTTTGTGCTTCTTTGATCATCTCCTTAGCCAATACATCATCCCAGGATGAAACTTCTGCTTAAAGGGGTCGCCTAGTTACCTGCATTAGTGCCTCCCTTTGGGTGACGGTTTTGCTGCATAATCAGAAGTACTTAAGCTCAGGTAACCTCAAACTGATGGGGCAGTTTCAACACAAGACATTCAACCTTCACGTGAAGGCATCAAAGAAATGCTCATATAGGTGGACGCCCTTGAGAGCAATGAGACGAGTCATTAAGGCGTCTGTATCTGAGGTATGCCTGTCTTCTGCACTAATCTTAGTGTCAGGATAAAAGTGGAGAAAGACTTCTCTAAGAGATCCCATATGGGTGGTGTGGTTGATGAAAAGTGAGCAGTACTCATTTACATGTTGCAGTGTCATTTCTTCAGGGTCAGTGATGCCAGCACCATAGCATAGTGATATGCGTAGTTACATCATAATATCAGGTTATTGTCTCAGCCTTGTTATCCCACATTAGATCACCACTGGCTTGAAATAGGATGACAACATGAGGGTCAAGCAAGTTGATGATGTGGTGAATTTTTTTCCAACTGTGTAGAGATAGGCTGGCCCTTCTGGAAGATATCTTTGATAGTCAGCTTTCCATCTATGTAAACTCGCTAGGGATTACTGCCTTTTAGCAATGCATTGTGGGTGTCCTTGTACTCTTTGGTCTGCATTGCTCAATTGAGTTCAGAGGCAGTTAAAACATAGTTGAGGTGGTCACTGAGGTGGGCAGAAACCTTTTTCTTACTATGGCACATTCTCCATGATGGTAAAATCAGCGGTGTCATTAAACAAGGTGGTGGGATGCAGAGAAGGTTATTCTTCTCAATGTTGTTCTCAAGTTGGGCAAAACTGGATTTACTCTGGAGGGAGGCTGTTCTGATTGTGATGGGGTAGTTTATCTTGGCTTCCTTGATGGAATCCCAGAAAGTGTTGTAGAGTCCATGGCTCCTCCTTGGTGAGCATTTCAGTGAGGCACTATTTCATTAGGCCTAAAATGTCATTGTCATTGTTGGGCTCAACAACTCTATCAATGATTGCTGGCTTCTCAGCAAACTCCTCAGGGTGGTGTTCAATGGTCAAGATCTGCTCATTATCTGTAAGAGACCATGTGGGCGTAAGTTTGGGTGAGACAGTGACCCCAGAGAACTTTTCTAATTTGACAGCCTCAATAAGGGCTTTCATTGTGGGTGACACCTCAATTGCTGATGAGGACAAGAGCTCTTCCTCATGGTAAAACTGTTTGGGCGTTTTCATTGTTTGCCCCAAGACAGTGATTGGAATGATTTCCCCATCCTTGGTAGCCTGCTGCTGGGTTTTGGTAAGCTTACTGTATCCACACTCAGGATAATTGAGCCACTCCAGGTTGAAAAGGATCTCTGTGCATGACAAAACATCATAATGGCCAACCAACTTGAGGAATTGCTGTGTTGAGCCATACTCATGGCGCATAAGTTGACAGGTGCACAGAGGTGTGTATTCAGAACAGAGAGATGGGAACTTGGTCTTGGCAGTGGCTCCCCACATATACTTTTTGAGTGTGTCTGAGAAGATGTTTAGGTCAGAGAAGGTGACTCCTAAACAGTTAACAATCATCTGTGGGGGTAGGTGACTGAGGGGTCCACTGGATCTGATGAGATGGGTGTAGAATTTCTCATAACATTCCATGGCTTTCTTGTTCTTTCCAGGAGAGGCAGGCAAGGAGCATGAGTGGAGGAGCCAATTCTTAACCTTCCAGGCAGCCAGACCAATAGCAAGCTCATGTGGACACTGCTTCACAATTCTTTCTCTGGTGGACTTGTCCATAGGTAGCTGCAGGTGAGGGTTGATGGTGAGGAAAGTAGCAAGGACCCATATGGCTATGGGAGACTGGATCATGAGTGCAAATCTTTCTGAGAACAACTTTTCTGAGAAGTTCTGACAGTCTTGGGTGTCATGCAAAAGGCATAACTCTGCAAGTGTTCTCTCAACAGAGCAATGGTATTGAGACATGGGGCTCTGGATGTTAATAGTTGGCCACTGTGTCTCTGAGCTGCAATCTGCCTTCAGATTAGTCCATACCTCATCAATTTCTTGCAGCATAGCTGCACTTTGTGAAAACGCAAAGCTGACATGGAGGTGAGAGACATCAGAGTGGAGGCCAGGCGAATTGATCTTGATTGACTCTAGTGACTGAGCCTGGATACATGTATCAATAATCAGATGAGTATCAACTGCATGATGGTGCGTCAGAATTTTCTTGCATAGGAGCAGATCAGTGCAAATGATTTTAGTAGCTGATATTATATGAGTATTATACATACTTGTAGGCTGGTAATAGCTGTTGTACAGAATGGTGAAGTTCTCCATGCAAAAATGTAGACTTTCGACCTCGTCTGGGATGGTGTCTTGGTACTCTTCTTTCAGGAACATGACAAGACAGATCTTTTCTACTTTGGCAAGTTGATAAGTGATTTCAATTTTCTCCATGATTTTAGGGTGGTTTACCTCACTGACACAGAAAAAGTAAACAACCAGCAGGTTGTCAAAATCAATATTAACACATTCAAACTTCTTTATCTTTTCTTTATTGTTGAGGAATTGACATAGGTGAGACAGATTAAAGTCCTCATCAAACATGGTATGCATGGTACTTCGCCAGTATGGATGCACCATGCCAGCTAACATTTTAGAATCATAGCAGATAATCACATTGATCAGAGGTCTACACTCTGCATCAATGATGAAAGGAATCAAGTCAACAGAACAAGTTAAGTTCTTTGTGTTAAACATCCATCAGAGCTGATTCTTTGTTTCTTCTGAGATATTATCCCTCATGAAATGAACCACTTTTTGCATAGCAATAAAATATGGGTGCAAGTTTTCATCTCTAACCTTAGACATTTTGGCCTTACATTCCTCAGCTTTGTGGGACCTAATAATAGCTGAGTTGTGGGAGGAAGGACTAGGACTAGGAGGGGGTTTTGAGTCAACACAGGGTGAAGTTATATTAGACAAGTGGGCAAAGGGCACTTGATGCTCCTCAGACTCATGCACAGAGAGTTGTCTCTGTGCATATTTGCAGGAGGTCCACTCCTGAGGAGAGAGTTGTCTCCCCTTGTAGTTGTGGCTACTACAGGTGTCTTCTGCTGGGCACTCTCATTTTCAGGAGGTGCCTTCATCTGATCATCTGGGCATCATTGATTGCTTCATTTCATCTTGTGGATTGATTTGTCTTTGTACTTGTTGTCTTGTTGGGGGTTGGTTCTCAGTTTGTTTCATTATTGCTAAATAGAGAGATAAGGTTAAGGTCTCATTCCTGGGTATTTAAGTGGTGTAAATATCTCTGATCTCTAGCTTTTCATTTAGTCAAAATATGAGTAGCTATAGTGTTGCTACTATTACTGAGGTTACTATTGTACTTGACCTGCATAAGGTCATCTTCCTCACATTTGGTAAGGTTATCATAATACTCTATCTCATTCATGCTGTCATTGATGAGAGAAAACTCATTATTATTGTCAATGACTGCATTTTGTATATCTTTGATTGTTCATCTAAGTTGCTGAAAGTGGGCAACTTTATCATTATCTAATAAATACTGGTGGTGATCTAACACTTTGACTATTTTAAAAGGCCCTTGCCAATTAGTGGCAAGTTTTCATACCTGGTGGGCGTCAGTGACCTGACAAGGAAAATAAGCAAATACAGAATCTCCAATTTTATGAGGTTCACCATACAGCTTTTTGTCAAAATTTCTCTTCTGGTGAATAACAGACTGATTTGTATTACAGCAGATAGAGAGATGTACTTCCTGGAATTCTTTCAGCATCAAGTTCACAAAATTTTCCAAAGTGGGCTCATTGTAGTCTGGGAACATGATCAACAAAGGAGTGCTGGCCTCACGGCCAAACATGGCTTTGAAGGGACTTACTTTGGTGGTGGAGTGCTCAG
The DNA here is from genome assembly GCA_900660155.1 of Hofstenia miamia. Lineage (NCBI taxonomy): Eukaryota > Metazoa > Xenacoelomorpha > Acoela > Hofsteniidae > Hofstenia > Hofstenia miamia. The sequence continues at coordinate 1,151,758 of CABFPE010000208.1, read as the reverse complement.
CAGTATTGTAAAAGAACTCAACCACTTCTATGATGCATCTCCAGTTTTGACCAGTGGCGTGGGCTAGAGCAACTCAAATTAATTTAATGATGGTGCAGTTCAGTCACTCAATGACACCATTCAACTGCAGATGGTAAGCAGTTGCAAAATCATGTATGATTTCAAGTTCCTTTGTGAGAGTAGATATTAAGGAGTTCTCAAACTGAGGACCATGGTCAGAAACTAAACATTCCATCAGCCTGAGCTTAAAAATCCAATCTTTCACAATTCTTTTGCTGATCACTGCAGTGGTGGTGTTATCAAGAGGAATGAGGTGTGCATACTTGGTAAAGTGGTCTATCAAGACCAGCAGATATTGAAATCCTTGCTCATCCTGGGATAGTTTTTCAATGTCTATATGGACCACCTCATTGGTTCTTTCAGCCACCTGACTATGGAGCTTGGCTCTCTGCTCTGCCAAGTGTCCAGCTCCTTGAAGCAAGCATGCTTTGCACTTGTCAATTACATCTTGTACCATGGCTCTAATACTGATGATAATGTAATGAGTGTTAAATGTTCTTTCTGTCTGGATAATCCCAAGGTGTCCACATTCATGGATCTTCCAGATGAGATCTCGCTTGAAATATTCTTTGATTGCCAGACAATTATTCTGACTATGTGCATAGAGGAGGCCAGCTTCAGTAAGCTTCCAATGATAGTGTTGAAAGTACCTCTTAGCAAAGTCACTGATAGCATGGTTGGGATGCTTGTTTTAAAAATGATTTCGGACAAAACTTTGTCATGTACTTGATGGGTGGCAATCTCCTTTTCAGAAATCTCCTCCTTCACCATAATAGGGAGGATTGCTTTCCCATTTTGGTCTGTGTTGTACCCACAGGCAGGGATGAATCCAAATGGAGTCTTCTCACCTGGTGGCTTTTGCAGGTCTCTCTTGTAGCTTGGCAGAGTGGTGAAATAGTCAGCATTGAGATGCAATCTCCCAGGGCAATGAGTGATCGTGAACGAGAAGTCATTAAGGTATTCCAACCATTGGGCAACAATGTTTGACTTGTTGCCAGAAAATTTCTTGAGCCATGCTAGTGCAGAGTTGTTGGTGGGCACAACAAATTGGTGGCATAGAATGAAGAAACAAAACTTCTTTAGACTCTCAATAAGTGCCAGCATTTCTGACTTCATAGCTTTGTAGTTCAGTTCAGTGTTGCAGAGCTTCTGGGTGAAATATTGTACAGGGCACTCCTGACTGTAGATCACTTGGCTGAGCACACCACTGATGGTGATTGAACTCTCATCACAGTGAATGATGAATTCTCTTATATAATCTGGCGTGTTAAGACTGGGGATCTGTCTGAGCTATTGCTTCACAGCATCCAGCTCTTCTTGTTTAGCCCAGGTCCAACAAAATTCAGTATTCTTTCTTAGTAAATTAGAGATGTTCATTGTTCATTTGGCTAATTAAGATATGAAGGAGCCATAATAGTTAAGAAAGCCCATCAGGTGTTGAATGTCCTTACATGAGCAAGGAGTCTCAATTTGATCCAGATGGTCTTTTGCACCATTTTTGATAGATATCCTTCTGGGTTTGATTACCCTACCTAAGAAGGTAACTCAGGACAAAATGAGTGAACACTTCTTTCCATTTACCCAGAGTCCAGAGTTGTAGAGGATCTTCAAAGTGTGACCCAATTTACTTAAGTGATCAGAGAATGTGTGTCCAGCAATGAGGATATCATCCATGTATGCAGTGATCCCAGGTTCAAGAACATTGGCGCCATTCCTAGTACACGTGTAACATAATGCTGAAATGTGGCCAGAGCATTGCAGAGACTGAAGGCCATGTACTTCCACTCAAAGAGGCTGTAAACCATAATAAAAGCAGTTTTCAGAATGTCAGCAGGTTTCATTGGTATCTGCCAATAGGCTTTACAGAGATCCAAGCATGAAAATAACTTGTACTTGCTGGCATCATCGAGGAGGTCTTTGATGAGAGGTAATGGATATGCATCCTTAACTGTAATGTTGTTGAGACGTCTGAAATTAACACAGAGGCAGTACCTCTCTCCTTGGCAAATGAACACCATAGGTGCAGCATACAGACTATTGCTATTTTGTATAATCCTGCTTTCAATGAGATCACTAAGGATCTGTTCATATTCTGCTCTTAGGTTCTCACATACCCTTCAAACTGGCAACTGAATGGGGCAATCACTCTTGATTTTAATAGCATGTTGTTCTCCAATGGCTTTTCCAATGCTGATCAATCCATAATTAAACACATCATGATATTGGTGTAAGAGGGCAGAGAGTGCATCACATTCTTGCGGACTCAGATGTCTGTGAGTTTTCTCATTGACAACTGGGATCCAGACTTGATTGCTTGGCTCACTGAGATCGTGAATTACAGTAAGAACAGGCTGACAGGCTGCAGCTTTAGGTTTGAGTCAGACTGGCATAGCAACAATAGAAGTCTTTGTGGGATCCATTCAGATCAGGCATGCAGAACTATTAAGGACAGTGACAAGTCTTTCCACAAGAAACATGACAAAGGTCTGGAGAAAGATGTAAACCACAGACGCATTTTCCCCGTTTGTCCAGACATCATGATGTCACCCTCATAAGGAGAGCTCATAGTGAAGGCAACTCATCGCCAATGCCATGGTTCCACAATGATTGTATCTGTGAAAGTTAACAAAATATCTTGGTTACAGGTAGTGATTAGTTCCTCCTGTGGCTCACTTTCACAAATAGAGAGAGTGTTAGTTCCATAATCAATACACATGAATTTCTCTCAAGGAAGTCATTCCCAAGGATAATGTCATATGGTAGAGGCTGATTGCAGGTGTTGACCACAATGAGGTGTATGCAAAAACATTCCTGATGGATGTGTAACTTGAGATTGTTAATCTGGCCCTTCAGTGAGATAGTATTCCCCAAAGCGTCTAATAAATGAGCAGTGGAAGGCAACAGATCTTCTCTCTGTAGGCAAAGCTTGTTGCAACAGGTTTCACTAATGATGGATACAGAAGCTCCTGTATTGATGGTAGCATTAATTAGTAATCCATTCACGTCTGCAGGGATGACATTAGTGTGTAGCAAAGAAGTTATCATGAAAACATCATGTGCATGGTTTTTGGGAGGCAGCACTCCAACTAATTTAAATGGTTGAAAGACTTGACTGGGGTATCAGGAGTACATGCTTCAATGAAAGGCTCATTGATGATGATGATACCATCCCCATCTGCAATTAGGTGGATAACAGCCCCACTCTGGATACAGATATGGGTGGACTGCCTTTCAGTGTCCATCTTTTTCTACACTGTAGCAGAACTTGAAGAAGTTAAAGATTTTGTAGTTGGTTGACTTGTCTTCAGGTTGCCAGCATCTCTTTCAATGCATGTAGTATTTTGTAGCAACTAAACAATGCTAATTGTCTTCTTAATAATAGAGTTTAAATCATCTTCTGGAGCACAATTAAGTTTGAGGTGGCTTCTGATGGTAGAAGGAAATCCCTGACAAATGTAAGAGAAGAGATTGTGTCTTGAGTATTCTGGAGTTAGTTTACTGAGGCAGAAGAGTCTATTGACTTGTGTTATGTAAGTTCTCACATCATCTCCCTTCTTGAAGGACAGATCACATAAGAGTGTCTTATACTGCTGTTTGATGTGAGGTGCTTTGTAGTGGTCCTTGAAGTGGCCAACAAGTAATTGGTAATTTGTCTTCAATTCCCTATCCAGCATCATATACTGGTTGTATGCAAGGCTTTGAAGGAACATGGGAAATTGTGTGGCAGCAGCGTCCTAAGTGGTTTTATACTGCTTCATAGTTAACTTGAACAGAAAGAGCCACTCATTGAATGACTGTGAGATTTCATTGATTTTACCAGTAAATTTAGGCAGGACTGAGTGTCTATTAAAGAGATTTGATTGTTCATTCACTGGCGCTTCAGTGGGCAAAATAGATTGAGTGAAGCATGGTCCATGAGTTGTCATAGATCTGATAGGGTCATTCAGAGGAGAAGGTGGAACAATCATAGTAGTTGGGGTGACTGAGACATTTATGGGTGCCAAAGGCACAACTGTTACGCTCAGGGTACAAGAGTTTGGAGTAGCTACTGTAGTTAGCATTGCAACTTGAGAAGGGGTAGATTGAGTGAAGGTAAGTGCTCCACTTGTAAAAGAGGTAATGGGGTAACAAATGGTGGCATCACAGGGGACACAATAGGTGCTGACAAAGCATTAGAAAGGTGGGCAGACATTGCCTGTGATACAATGGTTGAGAATTTTTCTGAAAGGGCATCAAGAGCCTTATCTGAAAGAGCATGAGTTACATATTCAGGTTCCTCTGGGGGAGTTGGAGGAGCTTGCAGGAATGCTTCCTGAATTTGCATCTCCAAGGCAGAGATTGAATCAAGTAGGCANAACAGTGGCTTGCTGTCTCATTTTGGCTTGTAGGGCATCAAAGCAGGCTTTGCAGGAATGACGCAGCAAGATTTGTTCAGCTAGGGCTTCTCTGAGTTGTTGAAACTCAAGTGTCAGCAACTCAGAATGAGGTGACAGTGGAGTATACATGAGAAACAGATTCAACAGAGCAGCAGGGAAGGGGATTTCTTGCAACAAAACCTCAGAGGGTGTGGATACACAAGAAACAGGTTTAGTGGGAGTAGGAATTGGTAAAACAACAACAGAATTAAGTCCAGAGGTATGAGGTACAGTGTCCAAGTTGCCAGTGCTCACACAGGGGAAACCCTGAGTGGGAGTCCCATTATGAGAATTAGAAAAATCCATTTCCATAAGAACAAGAAAACAAGTAAAGTAAAGTAAAGTAAGAGAAAAAGGTTCAAATAACAATTCCAATAATGTAGGAGAAACATCCAACTGTGTCAGAGAAATAAAAGCACTTAACAGATGGTAGCAGGGCATAGCTACACAATCCAAGTTCTAGAAAAATGAGATTAACCAAAATAGCACTAAGAACAGTAAGAATAGGCAATTGAAACAGAAAACAATTACTGCATCCCAAGCCCACTTACCCACACAATAATCATACAACCAGCATGGAGATCAGCTCACAAGAAAACACTCTGTGTACACATCCTGCTACCTGAAGAGGATCAGTATATCAACAACCATATCATTAAAACTTTACACTCATAGAAATACAAGCAGAGCCAACAAAAACTGATCAGAAATAATGACACCTCATGCCTCTATGCCAATGACATTGTTCCATTGTAATACATCTGCAGAAATGGGATCAGATCAAATTGATCACCTCAACCATTCCCTCTCTAAGCTTCTGTCTAAAACTGTTATATTATTCTCCAGAATGAACAATCTCCTATGGACAAATTAATTCAAACAATGCTTAAATATTATGATGTGACAAAATGCATCAAAATTATCACTATGATGTGAGCCAAAATTAATGATCCCAAACTAATCACAGAGGAGATACTCAATGAAAATATATTGATTTACTTTGATGAGGTTAATCTTATACCAATCTGTACTCATTCTTTCAATTCTTTCACCCAGATATAACTATCAACAAAGATGAAGCTCATGCTTCTGACATCAATGCTCATATGACACTACTCATAGCCTTAAAAGTACTACTCCTCTATTACAAGTTTTACAACATCTTTACTAAAAAGATCAATTCACTGTGGAACATTTTACCTATATCTATCAAAATGCTAAATCCAAAGCTTTACAAATTTACAAAAACTCTCTCTCACAATAGAATTGGAATCTATTTGCTATGCAACTTGTGCAACTGAATTCTCTGACATCTTATCTTGGAGTGATCCACATGCTATATCACTGTTACAGTACACTCAACAGCTCACACAACTGGACATCAATGAACGACTGTACTGAAAATAGCCTAGATTAGTAATTCAAAATTTATACATTATAAATTGTACAATATTTAGAAGATTTTGTACATGGTTTTCTAGTACTCAGAATGTTAAGAACTTGAACTCAAATAAGCTTGCAAAACTTGATCAGAAAAACTCAGAAGAGAAATCATCAAAACTTGAACTCAAACTCATTCAAAAATCCACTCAAAAATAGTGTAAAAATTAAATTTCTTTATATATATCAATTTTCTTACCAATCACAAAAAACTAGCTTAGAATTATTGTAAAATAAATGTTTTTTACCCTAAAAAACTTGGAATTAGAAAAAAATTTGATTGAACTCAGAATTTTTTTTAAAAAATTACTCAAACATGAACCCAAAATGTAAAAACTCAAACTTGGCCCAAGTAACTTGAACTTGACTCAAAAACCCTGATTTTGTAATTGCCTTGATTGATGTATTATGGTTAGACAATATATGATATTTTTGAGTGTTTAAATCTTCTTCCACACAGTATTTCTGATATTAGCTATTACTGTTCAAAAGGTTACAAGGCACCTGCTATTATTTACTTTTATTTTATAGAATACCTGTTTTTCTATTTAAATTTGGGCTCTTGTCTAATGTGACTCTTTCTAATAAGGTTCTCTATTTCAGGTTGGCCAAGTGTGGCCATACACCCTTCCCTTACCTGATCTCCCAGCTTTATTTAACTTTTAGTAAAGATAGGCTCATTTAGCTGGGGAGTCAGGCCATTAATTATTGAGACATATGCAATTTCTGATTTTTATCTATGCAGATTTCCATGCTGATGCCACAATATATATATATATATACATGTACATATAAAATTATTGAGAGTGCAAATAATAATGGCTTTTCTCATTCAGTTCCTAAAGTTTCTCCCAGTGGTGATTTAGTCACTTTTGGGTGCTTGGGCTGGCATTGTACAATCCTGATTAGTTCAAAATTGATGAATACTAACCTGGATCAATTTCATGTCATCACCAAATCTGTAATGTTCATTGAAAATTCTGTTGGAACAAAACTAATTACATTTTGTCCTTGACTTGTTGCCAAAAGTATTCCAGATAAACTTATTTTCTATACAAATATGGTATTTTATAAATTAGGAAAAACTCCATATCAATAAAGTAAAAATAATTTGCCCTGCTTTTTGGTAAATTGAAATGTATTCTACAGGCACAAATAAAACTGATTGTGAGTTATACAATTTTCATAATAGACATTTAACAAGAGAGTTTTATTGTTTATAATTTTAGCAATTGTTGGTAATTTTACAAACATAAGGAACCTTCAAACCAACATACAGAACCTTGAGTTCAACATAGCATATCTTTATGACAAGATGCGCAAAAACTTAGCATGAATGAGGCATGAAGATTAATAACATTAAATGAGTCAGTCAAAATTTTATCATATGAATATTAAAATATTTATATGAATATTTTGTATGAAATCAAGTATAATTTTTATCACTTAGCCTACAACTTAATCTTCTAACTGCTTTTTGAAGTCAAAGACTAAATGTTGATGTCCTTTTTAATGTATTTGACACTTCTGTTTCATTCATGCTAAATTTTTGTTCATCTTGTCATTAAGATATGCTATGTTGATCTCAAGATTCTGTATGTTGGTTTGAAAAGTTCCTTATGTCATTAAGAAGTATCAACTATTAGTAATCATTTTTTTCAAAGTTAAAGTATAAATAGATGCTATCTTGCAAAATAAGTACAAGCATTGCAAATAGTAGAAATTAATAATAGCAAAATTGAATTTTAATGTTCAAAGTAGATATGTAAGGAAATTTGAAATTAAAGGCAATTAGTAGTGGAGAAAAAATTGGTGATTAAGTGTAACATTTGTGTTTATTAGGCATTTAACTCCAATTGACAATAAAATATTGATACCTATTCAAATTATTACAGTTGGCAAAAAATATTACAGCATGGCAATACTTGGAAGCTTTAAATAGTACTTTTTTCACATTTCTTAATATGAAGCTTTTCAAATATATTTCCTAATAGAGACATGCACTCATTTTTCTAAGGGAAACTTGTCCATTATAAAATAAATCTGTAATGCTTGAGAAAAATTTCTAAAATTTGAGAATTGGAATTTGGATATTTGGAAAAAGTGGTTCATTCTTTAAATAGATTTCTCAAAATTAATACCAAATATCATAAAACAGATACTGTTTAAAAGGGGTGTATAAAGGGACAACACCTTGATAGGACATCAAATTTTGGAAAGCTTTTAAGCAAATATTTTCAACTCAATGAGCATGGAAATGTATTTTTGGTAATTTTCCTCACTTAGTAATTCTATTGGTGTAGAATTTTTCGGCAACAATATTTAAATTAAAATAATGACTGTATAAAGCCCACAGTAAAAAATCTGGTTTAAATGATATATAACCAATTTAATTGGATGAAGCCACTTGGTTACTGAGCAGCAACGGTGTCTATTTTGAGATATTTCATATTCGTTTTAAAAAATTTGTTATTCTTTTCGCATACCAACTGGAAAAAGTACCAATAAGCGATATTGACAATTAGCACCGTAATATGTTTTAATTTTATTTAATTTCCAAGGCATTTTGACTGTGATTGCTGATCGATATTCGCAATCAGCTCGTTATTCAAATACCAGCAGTTTATAAAACTTTTGAAATTATAATTTAATACTTTAAAAGTGATTAAGGACCAATACTTAAAATTATAAATATAATTATATGGCGAAGGTGCAGAATAGTGCACAGCGAAAGCACTCTTAAGAAAACCTATTAAGGAGTAAAAAACGGCGTTATTGTAGCATGGTATATATTTAAGCAATATGGCTTATAGAACTAGGAAGTAATAGAATAATAATTGGCAAATCACAGAATTGTGTCACGCGCATTGTGGGGTAAAAAACAATAAGAAATACAATAAAATCCATAAAAAGTTTAAAAAATTGTCGATATAGATCGATAAATTCGTACCATGTGATAGCAGGCATGGTAACCTTACAGGTCGTTCTACCATTACCAAATTGCTCACTTTGATCGGAAGCTGCTATAATCACTCCGATCGTAATGATCCTTGTTGCATTATCTTCCTTGACATTCTAAGGGCTTTTGATCGGCTCCCGCATTCTTCTTGACAAATTAAGTTTATTTGGTTTTGATGTTGATTTAATCGAACTTTTTCAGTCTTACCTGTCCAATCATCGTCAGTGTGTCAAAGTCAACTTCTTCTGCCCTTGTAATTAGTGGTGCTCCTCGAGGTTATGTTTGCTGGTCTCTTCTTCCTCGTTGCTATCAACGACGACGACCTCCCTCCAGCTGTTCTCAATTCATCCTATTTACTGTATGTCGATGACACTGACATTTTTTTACTTTGGCTGTCTTTTTACTGCAATATCTCATCTGATCTTGAACAGTTGTCTGTTTGGTCTTCTGTCAACATCTTGATTTTGGTTCTACCAAGACATGCGGCATCTCCATTTCAGTCTCTCATATTGGAGTTCAACTTGCTGCCAACTTCAATTGGACTTGACTTCTGTCCGTGCTTTTCCGTAAAGCAAATTCCTCACTCTTTACCCTCTTCCCCAATGTTCCCTTTAATTCCACAGCTACTGTGAAACTCTCTTTGTTCAAGTACATTCCTCGCGCCATTCTTCTCTATGCTTCTTTCTGTTGGTGGCCTTCTCGTTACTTGTTCCACTCTATGGAACGTTTCCAGACGCGTGTATTCAAATGGACCTCTTCCTTGCCATACAAAGACGCCCTTCTCCACTCTTCCGCTGTCACTCTACTTCCATGCCTGTGATCTCCTCCTGTTCAATCGACTTCTCACTCACAAATTGGATCTTGATCCTTTTGATTTCATTAAGTTCTCTAATTCCCACTCCCCTCGCTCTGATAATGTTGTCACTTTCTCCATTTGTCGTCTGAAGAAACATCGCACCCTTCACTCGTTTTTCAATCGTGCTTGTACTGCTGCTAATTACATCTTGACTCTGAAGCCTCCAACATCCATTGATTTATTTTCCCCGCCGCCGAGCTTCAAGAAATCTTTGATGTCTTTCCTGTTTGCTGAGCCCTTCTCCAACTTCGCCTACTCTTCAATTTGCACCTATTTCATCTCCTGTGATTGTCCTCGCTGCCGTAAAACCTGACTTGTTTTTTTTATTTTTTTGTAGTGTATGCCTTCAGCGGCTAAATAAAGTCATTTATTATTATTATATATATATATATACTATATATATATATATATATTAAGTATTTGTTATAATGCTACCGCAGTAGCAGCATGATACTTTGCAATTAAATGTGCCTGTTGCTAAACGATGAATGATCGATGGTATCTTATGCAAAAAAAGAGAAACACTTCCAAAACCTACTGCAAGTAGTAGGAGGTAATCGCAAATAATTGCTGAACCTAAGAAAACGTAAAAGAACTCTATCAATATATTAATCTTGACTGTCTAAATGTGTGCGTGAGATTGATTTAATTATGTGTCTAGAAGTATTATTCTTAATTTTTTTAGTTACATAAATTTCACATTTAATCATCTTTATACTGTACAAATACTTTAAACCTGTTAATGAAAGTTATATTAAATAAAAATGATAAATTTGTGACAATAATAAAATTCGAATACAGAGAAAATATCAATACAATCCAAATTTTGGAATGCTCAAATTTAATTGGTCGATAGCCTACAGCTTAACATCGAATCTTTCAATCGGGCCCAAATTTATAGAGGTGATAATCATACACTGAATATTTTCTGAACGTTTCAATTTAATGCATCCATTAATAAATAATTGTGATTTTCGAAAAAATGCCATATATGGTCATTTCGGAGCTAGGAGGCCCTAGATGAGCAAATAATTTGTAAAAAATTTGCAGGTATCTTCTGTGCTATAATTGAAAAAAAATTCACCTAGGGACAAGTAAAAATAATGAATATTTGAAAATGAGATGGCATGGTGTGCACCGTAATATATATATATATATATATATATATATA
>CABFPE010000208.1:1114189-1131594 GCA_900660155.1 Hofstenia miamia | reverse complement strand
ATTATTATTATTATTATTATTATTATTACACCTTATATATATATATATATATATTTATATATATATATATCCTTCTTAAAAGTAAATGTGTTTTAGGTTCATTTTGAAATCCTATGAAATATGCGAAATTTTAATGTGGTGCTTATCTGGCGAGAAAGCTTCCGTTCAACCAACCACTGGTAATTTTGCTTCGGGCGATCTTTTGGAGATCAGACCTTCGCGTTTTTTGTATATTAGCCACTCAAATGTCCGCCAGACCTCCGATCTTGAATTTACCAATAAAGGTTTTGTGCAGGATGAAACTGACAATGACGCCGTAGAAATAAACCACAATGAGTCTGTAGTTTCTTATAAACTACATCGTGATCAGCAACATTCAGGTTTGAAGTTCACTATATTGAAATTTCACATCACTTTATTAGCCTTTGAAATTGAACTTTCAAATTGTTTTTAGTCCTTAATGGCAACTGAATTCTAATAACTTCTAATAACATAAAAAATTGATTACATTTATTTCAGACTAAATTAATGTACTTTTCCACTAGAACAGCGAACTCTCCTTGAGAATATATTTACATCTGATGTTTCAAATGTGAAAATTATTGAATAGAAACAAAATTTCACTAATAGCAATTTCAATGAGATTATCAACAGAATTGGAAGATATGTACCCTAGTGTTTTTGGTGAATGAATGATGAAGCAAACAAAAAAACTTATTGGTCATTTTGACCTATTGTCGCGTTTCTAGTTGTTTTGGTATTGTTGTCGGTAAAATTTTATTCACTGTTGGGCTATTTCATATTTCATTTGTGATTCCTGCACATTAAAGTGCATTATTTAGTAATTAACTCTGACGCTTCTTATCTTGCTCCCAGTGCCACTCGCGGAATGGTCTCTCTGGAACCACAAAACTGGGTGATATTTATGATACATGGCGTCGGTTGCAGTTCTGCTTCATGGCGTTATCAAATATCATATTTCTCTAATTGTGGCTTCCGAGTTGTGGCCCCTGATTTAATTGGACATGGATTTAGTCGAGTATCAACGAATCCTAATGATTATACATTTAAAAACCTAGCTGCCGATGTACTAGCCATATTCGATAAATATGCTGATGGCCGAGGGAATGTTCTTATCGGACACTCATTGGGGTTAGTATAATAGTTGTGCTCTTTTTTTATATTTATATATTTAACACAGACATTTATTGAACTGATTTCAACTGAAATTTGAGCCCTTGTACAACAGAAAAGCGCCAAAATTGGTGATTTGTATATATCCTATAACTAACATTGAAATCATGAAAAAGTTAATTTTGTTGATTACTGTTCATTTCCATATCAACGCATCTGAAATGTGTTTAGCCATACTATGAAGTTCGGCACCCATGAAGACTATAATACATTTTAAATTTGGTCATTTTGAAATGTTGAAATGGCTATTTGCAAATATTTTCAATAGCCTTTGTTGAAAACGTTGAAATTATTGTAACATTGAGATATAGCGTTTTTCAGACTGGGCTATTCACAATTTTGGCTTTTCATTAGAAGACGATCAAAGCACATACCGATTTATTTTAAAAAGTTCAAATTCAAGTAAAGTGTGTGTGGTGCAACACCGCCGAGACAATTTTGAGTTTGCTTATTGAATTTACAATGTGAAAATTGACAATTACTTGCACAAAATGCACATGTGCATGGTTAATTTTTCTACGTCCTAGCCTGATCCGTTACGTTTAAATTTTGACTTGGTCTGGTAGCAAAAATTTCGGCATGCTTCCAGTCCTGAACAATTTGCTGCTCTAGATCAAATTCACTTTTTTGTAAACTTAACTATTTATACTTTTTATGTTTTTAGATAGCAAAAATCCAATGTATACATTTCTAGGTTTTATTTTTTTTAAATCGTAATTATGAACTTTAAAGGTAATTAAATCTTATTTCTTATTTATTAATCAACTTCTTCATATATAATTTTATTTATTGCATGCAAATAAACATATTTTAGGACTGCACTTTGTAGTTATGTCGCCCACAAGAGACCATATGCCGTTACTAAGTTAGTTATGCTTGCAAGTGGTGCTCCTTGTGCCTTAGAACCACCAGCATGTGATGTTTTCAGACTACCTCTTTGTTGTTTATACATTGTTAAACCTTGTTGCAAAGCCTACCTGCGTCGGTAAGCAGTTTTTAGTATTTAATAATGCAAGTTCAATTTCTTGTTTCTGATTACACTATACGTACTTCAGCATATAAGTTCTAGATAGGTTTTCGTAAATAATTGGCAATTAGTGCTTCAATTATATAAATAACTAACAAATAATTTTTTATAATTTGTTAATTGTTACAATTTAATAATTGCGCAAAAAGCTGGTAATTTTGCTTTTCGTAATTATTGTATATTATTAAAATGTAAATCAGTGAGCGTTTAACTTTATTGGATTTTTGGTGTTTGCTTCTATGAGATGGAACTTAATGAAGCATTTTGTTTGTTAATTGTAAACAATATCAAAACTTCTGTGCACTTTTTTGTAGGAAATTGCTGCTATTCAACACTTGTCCAAGGGATTTCGTATTGATTTTGTAAATACTAACTAGCAAATATTTCAAGTTTGTTTGCTTTTTCAAATTGGTTTAAATTATGAATTGTTCGCAATATAATTTTAATCAATTGTAATTTATTATACTTTCCAGATTAGTGATTTAATTTAGGAAAATGTATAGTTCACATCAAAAAGTAGAAAGCAATATTTCTGAGTTTCCAGTATCAGTAAAAGTTATTAAAAGCGTCATGCGGGTAAGTTTTAGTTGGTGTTTTTTCATTTGCATTTAATAGCTACTCATTCAATGAAAGTCTGACACGATTTTGAACATTTTCCAATTGAAACACTTCAAATTTATATATACATATTGATCATCTCTATTATAAGTTGTTAATTTAAATGAATGTTTATTGCATTTTACTGTTATCGCACATTCAGCTAGTATTGCATTATTTTATGTACTAAACAGTTCTAATTTTCTTATGTCTGTGCGATAATGTTCTGGGATTCGACTAATTTCTATGAAAGTGACCGAACTCAGTACATGTTACTTTCTTAACCTTTGACATGTTTTCGAACAATAAATTCAAACTGAAATATGATTTTGGAATTTGTTGAAGAAGAAATAATCTCACTTCCTGCTAATTGATCACTTTCAATCGGTAGTGATTGATTTGTAAGTACTGGTGCATAACTTGTATTTTCAAGATCACTCGGCTGTATTATGACTTATGACTAATTCTTACAAAACTTCTTTATGTCGAATAATAAAATATCCCTCTTTTGTAATTTTTTTCTGCAATTTCTGCGTTTTTTCGAGATTTCGATAGAAGTTAACTCTACTCATATATATATATATATATATATATGGAAACCTTTCAAAAATATGACAATGAATGCGAAACAACACCATCCTGTACAATTTCTTTTCATTTGGAAGTGTTTAGCGATCAAGACGAACAATTGAATGCTGTTTAGCACACTGNACCTAGGGACATATTTATATATTTAAATGTAGGAGACTCAACGATAATTGACCTGATAAATGACTTTGCATGTAGTACTAATAAATGTAGGTGTAGGAAACTGCAATATAGTTACTTAAATAATTAAGCCGATACTTTTTATGATAATGGCTAGTTATATTATCATTGTGCAGTTAGTGTCAACGCCCGGTTGCTTTATTGAATCAAAACAACAAACACTCTACAAACATTGAGTTTAAGTCAGTTACAACTTTTCTTGAGTGCACGCACTAAGCTAACGTAAGGTACACATAACTAATCCCAGTTGAGCTGAGGTGGTGCAGTGGACTCAACCATCGTTGTGGGAGAAGTGGAGTTGTATTGTGGAGATCGGCTTCGGGCAGTAGCCCACTAAAGAAGTAAAGAGGAAACATCTAACCACGTCGTCACCTAAACAGTGATAGTTAATACCGTCTTTGATTAACATAACTAGTTATTATTAGAAGATAGTTTAATGGTTCAACAACTTGGTAACACCACACCCGCGAATTACTAGGCGCTCATTAGCAGTAATAAGACACGGCGTAATAAGCCAGGTGGAGGATGTTACAGTATTCTAGACGGTGGTTCACGGATCCAGTTAACGGGTGAAGTGCATAGCCGGTGCTTACCTGAGAGGCTCTTAGGTTAGGTGTAGGAATAGGGGCTTTTACTCGTATTAGCTTTCCTATCGTTCGTTGTTCATGTTACCATCTTTATTACATTATGTTAGTAGATCTGTTTACATCAGGAAATCTAGGAAATCACAAGACCTATTTGTATTATCTTGGATGTTGTTTGTTACATATGATTACTAGTAGACTGACGGACTATCAATTCATCTTTTTTCCCGTGACCGTATTGATTGTTCACATGTATACTACGCTAGCATGTAACTATTTATATGTAAGGCTATTATATGTACGAACTAATAACAAGCTATTGCATCCCGGTTGCGAGACTCCTTTATTAAAGCAACTCATTGATAACAAGAACAATCAATACATTAAATTAGTAAGGTATCACACACTATCACAATTGTCTCCACGCACACTATTCCATTACACTGAGTCATCTGAATTGTGGTTGGTGTCTCTATCGATGTGCCAGTATCGCATGGAAATATTTGTTGTAGCATGATTCTTCAATTCCTCTTTTGTGCTTTGCTGCAGGTCGGGTAAGCGTACCCTGTACTTTGTACACTCCGTCTTGTGTCTTGGATCTAAAGTAACAGTCGTTAGTTTCGTATTAATATTAGTTAATCAGATAATAAGTTAACGGCTAAACGAAAGAACTGAAAGAAGAAAGATGGAAAATGGAGTCCGGCACCTACGCACCTACCATACTATCAGAGGAGGGAACAATTGTCACAGCAACTCCTAAATTACGTTAATAATTAATAGTATGAAGGTTGGCGAGATTCTACATGGCGACCATGACAGGCGCTCGACAGCGCAAAGGAAGATTCAGGAGAAAAATTGTTCTTTTGGAATCACCTGAATTGGAGGAACAACTAAAAAAGATTGGAAAACTGGAATTAGTGAAGATTAATAAAAGATACCTAGTTATAAAAGGGAAAAAACAACGAACATTCAGCACTTACCAGAGCTTCTAATTAGTGGGAAAAGTGAACAACCAGAAGAATACCCTAAGCTGAAGAAAGAAAAATGGTTAATTCAAAGAAGAAGCAGAAAACCAGAGCTAGAACTCAGAAAACTCCTCAGATGAGGAACACCCCCGAAAACCCAGACGTGAATGTGTCCCTAGATGAAAGTGAACAGTCCCCAGCTGAGCAAATACTTCAACCTGCAGAGTTGACTAGTCAGCTGACGACAATGCAGTTAATGGAAGTAATTGAAAATAACACGAAAGAAAGGCAACACTTAACAAAGCAGATTGAAAGGTTAATCGAAAGGGTAAAAGAAGTCGAGATAAAACATGACGAAAAAGAGAGGCTAATAGATGAGATCAAAGAAGACACAAGTCTCCGACTAACCGAGCAAAGGAATTTGTTCCAAAACCAGATTGAACAGTTAACCGAGGTGAATAAAGAGATAAAACTACAAAGTGATCATCTGCAGAAGATGATAACAGAGTTACACAAAGAAAACGTGAACTTAAGAGAAGAAAACATAATGAAGCAACTAGAAATTGACAATTTGAAAGACGAAATAAGACTAACTGAGTTAAAAAAGAGCAAAATAACTACGATAGAGAATGTGGTAGTAGAAAAACCGCAAGAGTTGAACACAGCGGTACCACAAGATGAGTTAACGATGGACAACTACAAAGCATGTCAAAACGAAGAAGAATTTATAAAAAAGTTGGTACAAAATGTGACAAAGCAAGTAAAATCCAATTGTGAAAAAACGATTGAAACTAAACCAACTTTCAAAGACACAATATTAGCGGAGGAGGACGATAATGATACGTCAGTATGCAAAGCGGTGCTACCGAAATTCATGGGAAGAGTAGATAATTACTCACCAACATTTAACGAATGGTTGGAAATTTTCGAAATGAGTATGAAAGAGAGAAAAGTAACGCAACAAAGAGCGGCAGCAAGATTCCCATTATACTTATCGGGCGCAGCCTATCAGCATTATTTGGTGCTGGAAACCCAAACAAAAATGGAATATAAAAAGTTGATAGGGGAATACCAGCAGTACTACGATGATGAGAGCTTTAAGAGCCAATATCGGATGTTGTTAAACGGAATGAAGATGAATACTAGGGACGACTTAAGGAATTACATGTCTCAAGTGGAAAGATTGCTGAAACTTAGTTCAAGAGAACAGCGATATTCGAAATATGACTTGTTTGCGCACATCAGTAAAGGTTTGCCAGAGGCAATTCGAACACAATTCCAAATTAAATGCGACGCAGACAATTCGTTAGATAGAATGATTAGGAAAGGACTCGCAATACAGATAATGATGGAAAGTAACGCAAGAATTAATGAGAAATCGACGATTGGGAAATCGATAATAAATCGCACACCACCTATGGTCACTAAAACAGTGAATAAACAAGTAATCAAAAAATCAGGAGAAGATCTAGTAAAGATCAAGTTGAAAGATGGCACAATAAAACAAATAAAAAGAAAAGATCTAAAATGCCAAATGTGTGGTAACAAGGGCCACACGAAGAAATTCTGCAAAAGACAAATAAATTGGATAGAGGAGGAGGATGCATACTTTGACGAAGAAGACTTAATAGAAAATGAAGAAGAACAAGAAGAAGAAGAAATAGAGTTAACTGAGACGGAAAATTTAAACTAAACAAGCACCCGTACTAATAGTTACTGACCTGCTGAAAACGAACACAATAACAGTTGTGATCAATGGCATAATGGTAAATGCAACAGTGGATACGGGAGCAGTAATATCAATAATAAGTAATATCAATAATAACAGACGAGTGCGCCGCAAAAGTGGGTTTTCAAAGAAAGGAACTGAGTAACGAGAAAAATAGACTTATAAATGCTTCTGGAGAGTATATAGACATAAAAGGAAAATTGGAAAAGATACCAATAAGGCTAGCAAACACCACATTTTTTCAAACGTTCACAGTGATTGACACTGAAAAGAATCAACTGCCATATGAAATAATATTGGGAAATGATTTTTTAATCGAGAACAAGTGTATTATTGATTATAACAAAAAGACAATTACAGTACAGGAAGAAGTGATAACAACGTACGAAGACAAAGAGTCGAACGATACGATAATATTTAAAATAACGCAGGATGTCAAAATACTGCCGAACAATTGGAAAATGTGCGAGATCGAGACAGAAGAAGCAATAAATATGGAAACAATGATATACAGTCAGACCGGCATAAACACGAAAAGGGTATCAATCCCATCAAGCCTGTGTACTGTCAAAGAGGGAAAAGGTTGGATACCATTGTTAAATGCAACGAATCATGTAGTCAACATAAATAAAGAAAAACTAATTATAAAAGGGAGAAGAGTGAAGACTGAAAAACAAATGGTTGACAAAGTGATTAATATTGTAACTGACGAAGAAACGCAGACATTTCAGATACCGGAAATTAAAGATGAACAATATCAACACCTTGATGAAAATGAAAGACAAGCATTGATAAAAATCCTGAAGAAACACAATAAGATATTTAATTTTGGTGAAATAAGTGTAGGAAAAGCTATTGGCGAAACACATAAAATTATTACTACAACGGATGAGCCGATAAGATTGCCCTGCAGAAGGGTGCCAGAAAATCTAAAAGAGAATTACAACACGATTTTGAACGAGTTGATAGACAACAAGATCATAAGGCCGAGTGAAAGTCCCTATGCCTCACCGACGGTGTTCGTTAAACAGGGTGACAAGTATAGGCTNTACAGAGAGCTTGGCTGGTAGTGGATCAACTTTTTTTAACTCAATCTCACCCTCAACTTTTTAAATTCCTTTTTAGATTCAGATGACATGTTGTCAAGAACCGATAGTTTTTCTTGTTGGCTTGCAAATGTGTGCGTTTTATACTATCTTATCTTTATTGAATATAATCGGCTCTCATATCATATAATGAGCATAGAGTTCCGGTTTCAAATTCAATCCCCACTTGATTATTTTTAGAGGTCCGATTTACATGACGTGTTATTATTTTTCGCAACCTACCTGAATCTACTGTCTGTCTTTATTGCGCTTCATTATTGGATCAAACTGACTCACTATTATATTATATCGAAATGTAGCATGCTCTTTACTAAGTTACGCTAAGTTATCTTTATGATTCGCAATGCAGAGGAGCGACGCACGTTTTATAAAGTACATTTCGGCCACTATTCAAAGAGGCAGGTGATCCATTTTATAAATCCCTTACCCTTACACACAGCAGCAGTGATATTCGCAATCCATTCTTTAATTTACATGAAGTGCACTTGTTGTTTAATTTGATCAATCGAATTTTTCAATTCTTTAAACGGTGCTTGTTCAACAAGTTGATTTACTCAATTATTATTGCAAAGGCAAAGTAGTCGTCAAAATTCTTTTTGGCATTTTGTTAGTTTTGATTTGTTTTTAAATTTTGAGTTTGCTTTTACAGTTATTTATTTAGCATATGTGTTTCAGTAACTTGTGGTTTAAATTCTTACCAGAATTAGAACCTGTTAACATTTTTAATAGTCACTACCGCTTGGCGGTTTTTGGAGAATTTTATTTGCGTTTAGCCAATTTATCATGTCGTTTTTTGTAAATGTTTTTTTCAAACGTCTTGAATCTTTATGTTCAGTTTTCTACACACAATAAGTTGTGCAGTTAATAGTATGTTTTTAGCGATGTCTACTATCATTGATTATCACGTGGCTGGATTCATTGATGCCCAATACAATGATTCGTCCAATGGATCTAGTTTCTTTAAAACAGTGCAGTATCATGGGTAATTCCTTCTGATTAAGTGAGGCTTCCTGTTTCTGCCGGCTTTCCTTTCATTCCACTATGCTGTACATTGCTGTGCTATTCTATAAATTCATCAATTTCAATTTCTTATAAATTGTGTGGAATTTTTTACAAGTGAAAACTTTTAGGATATCAATTAACTTTTGTACATCGGCTGCACAGCAATATACCACTTTTAATCATGACGAAATTTGACTTCTAAATATTAGCTTTGTAAAATTTGTAATTCTTGTACTTGTGCGTAATACCCTTAGATCATATGGAATTCATATTTTTCTTGTATATATGACTATATGCTTTTTATTTACTCTACCGTGACACAATTACAAGTTCAGATTTCATTTTGTGTATTTCTCATTCTTTAGTTGTTCAGGTTTGTAAATACGTTTTTGTACATATGTAAAAAATTTTCCTTTGTCATTCCTATTGTATATTTTTTAAATATATAGTTCATTTAATGGTTTTTTTCAATGTTTTCAATCGTTCTAATTCTTGAGGAACGATATTAAATATTTTGCCGTTTTGCGGCAAGATATAAAATCATTTAACGGTTTAACCTATAATTATTGTGGGAAATTAATAGAGATTTTACAATATACTAGAATAATTAATTAATACAAATATAGTAATCACATGTTATTTTGTCCTGCTTTTTAATTAGTAAAGCTTCAAATCAAGGAGCTAACAACCTCCCGCCTTTACCTTTTCAGATACCAAATTAAGTTTCAATTCTAGTAAATTCAGAACTCCTTGCTTCAGATAATTTTGAATGGTTTGATTTTAAGATTATTTTAAAATGGTTAAATTGATGTAATGTGTATAAATATTTTTGGCTAGGCATCTTCGGCACAAATATAAATTGTGGATGTGAGTTGAACTTTAGATTGTTAAATTCAATACTGTCAAGACCATATCTTACTTAATATATTTTAAGTAAGCCATGGTCAAGACTTAATTTTATATTTAATGGATTTGATCTTTTAATGATACTTGACTACATGAGTTAAGTATTCTTTCGTCTGAATGAATTTTTCAGGATTGAAATTATATATTTGAAAATTTTGTGAAGTGATAATTGCAAATCCTGAGGAACATTCAAATTTCCCCAAATCTATAAACTTTTCTGACGAAGTTGTTTTTGATACAAACGGCTTTTTGAATAACCATAAGATGTATGTATATTTTTTGTATGAGGCGAAACTGGTCAAAATCTACAACCAAGATGTCTTTATATGGCTTAAACAGCAGTTCTTTATATAAAAAATGTAATATATATACTGGCCAAAATTTTGGGAATAGTAACCTGCTAAAGCGTGTTTTATGCTATTCCCTGGAAACTTGGTAAAATTCCTGGAATTCCCAATTTTTTCTTAGAATTTACAACAGATTCATTTAGCCAATCAAATTAACACAACTTTAGATTTACACACAATACATTTTCACTAAGAAAGCGCTATCATTATAGTTTGAAATATGGTCCGTGGTAGTGAAATTTCACCAACAAAGCGTGCTCAAATTAATGTCTTGTACGAGGAGGGGTACATTTATCGCGCTATAGCTGTTAGAATTGGCGTGTCAGTATCTTCAGTATCCAGAAGTGCTACTCGCTATCAGCAACTGCAAAATTTTTCCTCTCGCAAGCGGTCTGGTAGACCAAAAGTGACAACCCCTCAGGCTGACCGTCTCATTCACCGTTACGTCGTCAATCAACCATTCTCTTCATCTTCTGAAGGGGTTGAGGTTGAAAGGCATTGATTCATTTTGTTTACCTAAATATTGTAATACCAATAAGTTAAAACCTTGATCTACAATTGAAGTAATTTAACCATATTTTTTCCCATTTTAGACGCCTCCTCTCCTGTAATCATGCATAAATCATTGAGTAAATCCCTTCTTCTGGATTACGTAATCATTTGCTACAGTCCTCCTCCTTGATTTCAAGAATTACATATAATTTTACATAACAAGATTTGGAAAAAATTCTTCATATGCAGACTTTATTCCAATGTAAACATTTCTTTTTGAATAAAATGAGTATATTCAACATCAAATGATTTGTTTATTTCCTAGAAGCTAGTTCTTGTTTTATCATCAATATTATTAATATATATATATATATATATATATATATATATTTAGAGCAATTGCGGAATTGTGACTAATTTGGTGATACAAAACAATGGAAGAGTTGAACACCGTGTGACGCATACAATCATAAATCAAATAAAATTGAACAATTGTGAGTCGAGAAAAGCAGTGAAATTCGGAAAACCCATGTAAATGTATGCAGCCATATAAAGTCATAAAAAACAAGTAGGAGTGAAAAAACATGGAAAAGTCGAGAAAAGAATCAGTCAGCAAACGTATACAACCTGAAAAATTCATATAAACCAAAAAGAAGTGTAAAGAAAAGATCGCCGTGTAAAATCTAATATATAATAATTTTGTATATTGAAAACGAATGTTCTATACATAAACCATGTTTTACTCTTTCCAAAAAATGTAGGTTGCTTTTATTGTGTATTATGCCTTTAAGTATAGCGAATATTTTCCCTGTTTTGTGAAAAATGAATTAAATGCATGGAATTTCGTGGTCATTTTTGAAAAAAGTTGGCGAAAAACGAGTTAAATGATGTACATGTAAAATTGGTCATCAAAAACGTAATGTGTGATAGCATTGTGTATTGACAAAACCGAGATGCGTCTTTTTGAAAGTTTCCGAAAAATATGTTAAACATTGCATGTGTAATCATTAGAAATTATGGAAAATTGATCATTAAAGACGTAAAGCGTGATATGCATAATCACAAATCCTATTTAATGTATGCAAACGAGTGTAATGTGTGATATAACCGTTTATATAAACAAAAAACATTAGCCACATAAATTAGTCATTATATCAAAACATGAGAATGTAAACTAAATAGGCCCCAACATCACTACTGATGTATATTAACAAAAAACGAAAATGCTGTTTTTAACATGTAATTTTTTCCGAATTAAGCACTGTAAACAGTTGAAAACAATAGGAATTTTTATGGATAAAATCAGCCGACAATGCATTATCACAAATGTGAAGTAATGTATGCAAACGAGTGTAAGTGTGCATGTGTGATATAGCCAGGTATATTTTAAAAAAACAGCCATATAAATTAGTCAGTACATCAAAACATGCTGTGAAAGTAACCTAAATTTGGCGCCATGACATGTAAAGGAATCATTGTAAACTAAATTGGCCCCAATATGTATATTAATGATTGCAAACTAAATTGGTCTGTAAAATGTCATGAATCACTAATTAAAGTGTCAAAAAGCCATTAGCAGTAATGTCAAAAATCTATTAGTGGTAATGTCAAGTATGTGAGTCACTAATTAACATTTGCAAACACCCCTCGATGTTTGTGAATCAGCTAAGTGTTACGAGAACTTCAGGGTGTCCGAATGAGACGGGGTCTGCCCTATATATATATACTACTCTTGTTAGTAAAAGGAACAAAATTTGTAGCACTATTTCCTAACTTAATTTGATTTGAAATTTTTGTGTAATTGTTGATTTATAGTTTGGTTTCAACTGCTTTCTTGATAAAGGTTGATAATTTATCTTTGGAGCCACATTTCTGTTCAAATCATCATCAAATACTCAAAGACATGCCATGTTATATGAGTCAACAGATTGTGTGATGACTAATAGGAAAATGTTCAACTAAGGCTATAAAGGCATTCTATTTGAAGAATGTACTCTTCTATGTCATTGGTTTTGTTAAAGGGGTTTTATTGAGTAAAATTTATATTGGTTGCAAATTGTTGGTGCATGGAAGTGATAGAAGTTTTGAATAAGGTAAAGGAACAAGGTTACTCCTTACGCGAGCTCAAGATACTTTACTCTGCGTTGATATTGCCAAACATAACCTATTCGGTTTCAATATGGGGAGGATGCAAGAAGTCATTACAGCAACTCATAGACCAACTACAGAGGAAGGCAATGCGAATGGGATCTACGGATAACTTTGAATCTATCGAAACAATTGTGAGAAAGTCAGATGAAAAGCTGTTGAAGAGAATGTACTATGAGGACCATTTAAATATCAGATCTAGTACCTGGAAGAAGTGATTATGCCTGTACAAGTCTCCGGGAACGTTTACCAGCCCCTGAAACAGATATTGATAGATTTCCGTTTATTTTTCCAAACAGATTCTTCAAGAAATGCTAGCATTCTCGCTGTAACCTCCACTATCTACCATATTCGCACGTTACGAAATCATCAATCTAGAAAGTTTCTCCGCTTCCTATTTGCATCATTATCTACTTACCAAGTCTCCAACTTTTACCAAAAACACCGACACGAAAGGAAGACAACACCAGAGCTATCACGTCCGGGAAATGCCGCAAATAACTCTTCAAGTGAAGTGAATTTTATTATAGTTTGTAAATTTAGTCAGTTTGATGTGTTTCATTCTGAAGTAAAGATAATTTCAAAAAAATTCGTAGTCTGATTTTATCGTTCTGTCAAAGGTTAAGTAGCAGTTGTACGCTTTTCCTGTTAAAAACTAGTAAATTGCACGAGAGTGTGCTCCTGACCAGCACATTGGACAATTAATTTCTGTTTGTAGAAGAACCACTCCTCGAATGTCAGAGAATTACCGTCAGCCTTACCAGAAAAATGTTTTGGGGGCATTCTTATTTTGAGGTTGCCATCAACTGCTACTGGTGGTCAATTCGATTTAAATAATTTCTTTTTAGTTATGGGGCTTTTGATAGCCTTTACTTTGTTTTAAATGATGTCAAGCTTATCATTTAATTGTGATAATAAAGGATTATGAATTTGTTGCCGGGGGAGATGAGCCCTGTGGTGTGTTATTGATAATGGTAATTTGAATAGAATTAGAAAAGGATTATTATCGAGGGCAGGATACTGATTTGATTTATATGATCGCGTTTTCTAGCTATATCTGGAGTTTTTAAACAGTGAAAATTGTTATTTGCGTATTATCTACTTGTCTTTGTAAAAGCATTATTCTCTGCTTCTTGTTGAATGAGTTGACCAGTCACTTGAATATTTTGAACATTACAATCTTCGACCTGTTTAATGAATTTAGTGTTAGACTTCAATAAATGGAGCTGCTCATGGTTAGCAGTTTTGATTTGTTTTTGAAGATCGTCATTTTTGTTTTCAAGTGTTTGATATTGGACCAGAATATTTTGATTTTCCTTTTGACTCATTGTAATTTTCTAATAGCATTGTTCGTTCCTTGTGTAAATTCAATTACTTCGTTTCAAAGTGTCTGATTTTCTTGGTGAATCTAGTCAAACTGTCTGCAATTTTCGACTTGAATTAGATCGATATTACCTTGCAATTGAATGATCTGATTTTCGAGGAAGGTGATTCTTACAATTAGTTCCTCTTTCGAACAAGCATCTTCTGAAATATAGCGAATTTGACTGGCCTTTTCGCGGAGTGTTTGATTTTTTGCTACGCGTATTTGTAATTGTGATTCTATGAAGTTAAAGGAGCTTCGACATGCACAACTTAACTAACATAATTAACAGTAGGTATGGTTGGTTAGGATCTGAATAAAAACTTTTTTGACTACTTGAAGCAATGGTAACGTGATAGACTTCCTGCAAGCCAAAACGAGGTTGCATCTTATTTTGTAGGATTCAGCGTCTTTGTAAAGGTTGTAACAGAGGTACATCAAACAGAAGTATAGTTAACTATTAAATGATAGTTGTATGCAAAGTCCTGCGATGGTCGCAATGTGGCATCAGTATGAAATCAGCAAGCAGTCCTAATATCCTATCTATTGAGGATTTCAATTTGAAGCTAGATTTACCAAAGGTACACTTTAATAATCAACTCCTTCTGTCATAGTACCCTTTCTAGTAAAAGTTAAAGTAAAGGTAAACACGAGATCGTGATGGGGAAGAGTGGCCACACTCGGACAACCCAATACAGATAACCTTGTGAAAGAGTTGTTTAAGACTAGAGCCCTAATTAGATAAAGAATCCCTAACTCCTGGGTGCATTAAGTGGAACCATATACCTAGCCCTGTTAAATGGATATGCTAGCCAAGCTGTACCATGTCTAGGCGCCCTTTAACTACATGTATGAATTTAGAAACAACATTTTATATATAAAAAAAGTCAAAATAAAGAAAAATGAATTTACTGAAAGTGAACTGAAGCGAAAAAAGCAAATGAATCAAATTCACACCTATATATACTAACAAAAACCGGTAGCGTAAATAGAAATGCATGCCAAACAAATATGGACAAATATTGAACTGGTACAATTTAGTCTTCTGCTATCAATTTTACTGCGTCGAATTAGCAGAAATTTAAATAACTAAATTTTATTCAAATAATCAATTGATAATTTCGTAAGTAAAAAGTAGAACAAAGTTTTAATGTCTTTATGCCACAATAAATTAATAAAATTATTGAGAATCCAAGTGCTATCGAGTAAGTACATAATTTTGTTTATATGAAACTAGTTCGTAATGGGAAGTATTCAAGTTTCATAGCAATGTACTATTTTGAGATCTCATGAGACCAAAATATGGGGGAATAATTTTTTAGAAGAACATTCCCGCTAAAATTACCTAAGTGAAACTCATTGGCATGCACTGAAATAGCCCATCGTTTGCAAAATTTAAATTTACCCCCACAGGGCAGCAGAAGATTTAACATCAATTGAACAATTCGAAATCTCTTAACAGCAGATAATGAAATGCATTTCGAGCAAACACAATGTCATTTCACTATTCTATAGAGCAAAAAACTAAATAATGTCAATTTATCAAGGAATTGTAAGGGCAAATAAAAAAATTGTGCCTATCTATCAAATAGAAGAAAATCTTGTAGTATTAATCATTATAGCCTTCATATTCAATTTTAACTAGAATATTAATCTCAACTGTCAAAAATCGTTTTTGCTATGTATAAGATAGCATCTAACAATAGTTCCCATGCAATGTTTATCTTGAATATTTTGACAAACAATATTAAAGTATTTGTTGTAAATAAAAACAAAATAAATAACAGATAACTTCACAGAACAAAACTTTCACAAATCAAATCATATGGGTTTAATCTTAAAATGCAAGCCAATAAGGGAGAATACTAAGCACTTCAAGTCTTGGACTAGGTAATAAAACGTCCGCAGGCCTTCTGAATCTCTAAAAAGAATAAATTATCGGATAAGATAATCTTCATTAAGAGAAGCAAAGTACAATCTAAACTGATGGCTTCTTGAAAGAGCCACTAATTAGAATTATAAAATAATAAAAGAACAGCACTTTACAAACCTATAAATATGTAAACAGATTAAGAATAAGGTGGAATCTTGTAATCGTTTAATCGCTATTATAGGTTTTCTACCCTGTCCTAGATCTTCCTGAGATTTATTTTTACTTAAGAAAAATCTTTTACACAATTTTGGAATTCTTTAAATTTTTTAATTTGCCTAATTTCGTTATGTAGATTCTTCCATTGCCATACACCTACGTTTAAAGGTGAGTTTTATTTGAATTTGTCTAAACCTAGTGACAACAATCGTCTATTGAGAGTGTTTCTGAATTCAGGGAGCTTTATTCTATAATATGAGGGAATTTGTTTAGTAGCTTTGAAAAATAATGTAGCAATATTGACTTGTATCAATTTTTGATTCTAACTTTAATTTCTTTTACAAACATTCAGGACCAATTTATAATGTAGATGAAGTTTGTGAACCATTGATATCATCAAATTCGAAAATAGGACACTTCAGTCAAAACAAAAGCATGAAATAGCTGAATTATTGCATGAGGATGAAATTGTTCAGCAACGTGAGAAGTAGTTTTTATGCAAGGAGCAAATTTTTTTCTGTATAGATTTGACGTGCTCGGAAAATGAGTTTTGAGATAATTAACCATAAATGTTTAAAAATATCAATTGCAGAAATAGTTGCATTTTTGACAGTCAAATTTTAAGGCTTGGGGCTAGGTGAGTTTTTTCACACAACACATCAAAGTCTTAAATTTATTCGCAGGATATCAATTAAAATGATACCAAATCCTTGCGATGTCAGTTACACCAAATTTCTTTTATAACAAAATATAGTTACATTAAACAACTAGAAAAGCACTCCGAGAGCGCACACATCCGCCACGCAGCTTGTGTCCCCGGATAAGCACCAACATTTAATGGATTCCTACTTGGGCGGAGACGCCCCTCTGGTGAAAATTTGAGGTCAATCCATCGATTACTTTTTCCGTAAAGTTGCTAACAGATAGACAAACAAACCAACGCTACCAAAAACATAACCTCCTTGGCGGAGGTAAAAATGTATTCGATGATCTCAAAATATAATATTTGAAACTACTTGTCGAGCAGAATTTCGTAAAATTTAAAATGTACTACCCAAAAATGCAATATATATATATATATATATATA
>CABFPE010000208.1:1098686-1109380 GCA_900660155.1 Hofstenia miamia | reverse complement strand
CTCCAACAACATCCAAAAGGTTCTTTTGGAACGAGGATTATATAGAACGTATAATATTCCTTCTCGAGGAACTTAAGACTCTAGAGTCGTCGAATAATATAGATTTGATTTTCAATTCCCATAAACTGTATTCCTACGTTCAGGAAAAAATGGTGGAATCATTTGGTCCTCAATTTAAATTGAAAAGTAGAGTGATAAATAAAAATAAAGATTTCAAAAAAGATTTTAAATCTGCATGAGACAGCAGCAATCGTAGTGGTGCTGGAAGAGTGATTTGTAAATACTATTATCGATTGTATCCTTTTTGGGGTTCAACTCCGAGTTGTTGTGAAATTCCAAACGCATTCACTGCCAGTGAAACGTAAAAGGCGAATGCTGTTGAAGCTCCATGTTTCAACAGGTATGAGTAACTAATAGATCATTTATCTCCAGCGAATAAATTCCTAATGATATTTTCTACTAATTTATGCCGTACATTATTGTTATTACACAGATTAATTAGTTTTAGTGATTGATTATCAGCACAATCAAATTATTTCTTGCAATACACTGAGAGGGTGGCCGGTGTACCGAAGAGCCGGCGTGGTGGCTGTCTCTGGAAACAAAGAAAGTTGCGCAAAATGCAAAAAGAAATTGGGCGAATACTGGATACAATGTGACAAATGCGATATCTGGAATCATGCAGAGTGTCTTCATATGACGAAGGAAGAATTTAAGACAGTTTCGAAATTTCCGAATATCATTTGGCATTGTGAAACTTGTTTATTGGATAAGAAAGATGCTAGTGCTCAGTCAAGGGCCCCCATTATAACAAAGGAGCAACTTGACAATGCCATTAGTGAGGTTGTCAAGACTACCATGAAAAAGGTTTACTCCGAGCATGAAGGAAAAAGGAGTTGCACAGTGCATTTTCCCGTGAAATCCCCGGTTTGCGAATCAGAAACTTGCCCGAAAGTACTGCTGAAAACAGGAACGCTAGAATTATGGCGAAGCGGGATCAGGTTCTTGATGTGATTAAACACATGGATGAAGAAGTATGTGCGGCAATTACGGATATTTACCGTGCCGGTAAGTCCAGGGAAAATGCAAAGCCAAGCCCTCTCATCGTTAAGTTTTCTAACCCTTGGCAAATGAGAAAAGTTTTGGCAAACGTACACAAAATGAAGACGTTCAGTCGAGAAAATGTATTTATATCAAAAGAGTTGGTAGGAGAGGAACTAGAGCTCGAAAAGCAATTACTTAAGAAAAGGTATGATCTGATAAAGCATGGTGAAGATAAGAAACAATCTATCAGAATTCGCAACCTGAAATTGTTTGTTGATGGAAAGGAGATTTCTTTATGACTAGACAACTATAAATTTCTTGTACTGAATGCAAGATCTATCAAGAAGCCAAATGCACTAATTCATTTACAAAACGACCTTTCTGCCAATTCTATTCAGATTTGCTGTCTGACAGAGACATGGCTGAATTCTGAATTTACTGATGCAGCTTTCTCGATTCCGGGATATCATTTACTACGACATGATCGGAATACCACGAACTCCACAAAACTTGCTGAAGGAGGTGTTTGCATGTGTATTGCAAAAGATCTGACTTTTGAGCAAGTAGAAATTGACGGTTGGGAGTCTTTTGAGATATTGTGGATTTGTGTACCAGGACTGAAACTCTATATTGCTGTTCTTTATGCTCCACCAAGGTTTGAGAGGAGTAGTTTTTTAATTGATCATATCATTGCAGGAGTAGAAGAAATAAACATGCGAATTCCTAATCAACACATCAGTATTTGCGGAGATTTTAACGAGTGTGATGTGAGTCGTTTGTGCTCTGATGGCGGATTCTCAATAGAAACCAAACTGCTCACCCGCAAGAATAAAGATATTGATAAAATACTTTGAAATGACCCTAACTTTCTTCAAGATTCTGAATTATTCTAATCGACTGTTTACTCAGATCATATTGGGGTTGTCGGTACTTATCAACATAAAAAGCGCGAAGTCCGTAAAATCCAATTTCGTGGTCAACGATTTCAGTATAGGCGAATTGCTGGCTCTATCTTAAAGGAGGTAGACTTTACCTGCCTATATAACAATGAGGACTCAGATCTTGGTGCGGAATGGTTTAGTGATGTATTGTCAAATGTATTTTATGAAAGCTGTCCCATCCGAACTGTATCATTATCAAATAAGGACCCCACTAACGACACCTCTTACGAAGCTTTTGCAGAAAAAGAAGTATAAATTATCTTGCAAGGGTAAGATAGCTGAGGCTAATGTTGTTGCAGAGCAGCTTAGATCAGTCATTCTTGAGAATGCCAAGTTGCGAAACAAGGCAGGTTCACAAAGGTGGTGGCAAGATACCAACACATTACTAGGAAAGAACCGTGGGACCAACACAGAGATTCGATTCACTCCACAAGAATTAAATGAACACTGCAACAATCAACATGTTGAGCTCTTGGAGAGAATACCTATTAACGAGTCTGAGATCCCTCTGCGTGCAGTTAGGAAAACTGCTTCTGGTCCAGACTATATCCCCCATTGGATTTTGTCGGAAAACGCTGAATGGCTTGCTAAACTGCTAACCCACAATCAATCTATCATTAAAGACTGGAAAATTTCCAAGATCTTGCGAAATTGCGAAGATTGTCCCAGTTACAAAGCCAATGCGGCCAAAAGACTATAGACCAGTATCTGTTACCAACATAATCGCAAGATGTTCTGAAAGAATTGTCATCAAAACATTTCTTCATCAGGCGTATCATTCATCCTTTTCGAATAACCAAAATTCTCAGCGATGTACATCACATGTTACAGCGATTTGATTATGTACGGCTGGTAGTTTTAGATATGTCAAAAGCATTTGACACGGTTGCTCAAAGCAGTATTGTTTCTGGTTTGAGGAATTATAACCCACGTCTTAAATCTCACATTGTAAATAGTGTAATAAGCTTCCTGGAGGATAGAAAGCACTTTAAGGTGACGAAAGAAGGTAGTTCTTCTGTTCTCATGACTAATCAAAGTGGTGGTCCCACTTATTAAAATATATCTGTCAGTGATGTTGCAGTTGAAGTTGAGTCTATTCATTCTACGGTATTTGCTGATGATAACACTGAGGTCATTGCTGGAAACTTTGGCTGTAATGATGGTGCTAGTGATATTTGAGGGCAATTTGAGGCTAAAAATCTGCTATTGAATGTAACGAAGTCCAAAGAAATATTGATTACTAATCGCCTGAACAAATTGCCAGTTCCAGAAATTGACGGTGGGGAGCTGACTTCTCAATCCATGTCAATAAATGTGTGTCCTCGTTGTCTTTACTCTATATATTTTACTAAAACTGAAACATCTCGAATTCAGTAAAGGGGAGCTTAAATTGCTGTACAAATCGCTTGTCATGAGCAAGCTTACTTATGCTTGCTCAGTCTGGGGCGGTGTAAATAAAATGGCTGAACTAAGGATTGACAGTGTGCAGAAAAGAGCTGTACGATTCGGGATTATAACTGAGTTCTCCAACATAAGGGATGTCATCAAAGAAGCAGATAAAAGATTATACGACAGAATTGTTGCAAGTAAAGCTAGACACCCGTTATCCAGATACATTCCATTGAGATCTGATTATGCCGAAAATCACTTACGACACCGAGTTGCAACTGGAGGTGTATCAAACAGCATATTCCCCATATACATTTGAAGGTCTATTGATTTTATATTATATGGATATTATGGATGTTAATCTATAATCTATAAATAAAAGTTCATAACAGCATAACATAACATCATATTTTATTATCATTCTAAAATTATATATTAGTAAATAGTGACTATTTAGCATCTGGAAAAAGAAGAAAAAAAGATCTTTTGAAAGAAATTATAACTTTAAACAGGAACTTTTCGGAAAATATGCGAAAGCTCATAGACATATTGGGAAGGTCAAGTCAACCACAGCCACATTGCAATCATTTCATGATAGATATTTTGATCAGCAAAGCATTGATTTCTTATCGCATATTCCTCAATCAACATCAAAAAGTCCAAACTATTTCAATTAATTACTTCATGTTTTATTAATAACAATGGATTTACTTTTTTATTGTTAGTTTTTGTTATTTAAAAGGAATTGTAGTTGTTTATTTCGTTTAATTACATATAATAACATATGTACGATCGATAAGTTGTCAATTAAAAAACAACATCATCTATTTAATCAATTGGAAAAAATATTAAATGTGAAAGGAATGCACAAAACAATTTAAGAGTTATTGTATTTCATAAAAATATCTTACAATGCTATCTCTAACTGCGTTTGTCATCATATAGATATTGCGGCTGTTTTGAGAAAAATAATATTAAGTTGTAATTGCATCAAAATACTTAAAATGCTATTTAAAGCCACATGCATCCTGCATGAATATTTGCGAAAACGTAACCCCTTTGCATTAAATATTATGGCATTCTTTAAATTCTTTCACAAATAGTTGCCTATTGGCTGCCAAATGAAGTAGATTTACTCTTCAAATTACGCAATTACCTCAAAATCACTTGTATAAACGGCGCTAATTACCTAAATTAATGAACGGAATTTTATTAATTCTTAAATGGTAAGCACATAGTTATTGCAAATTCTAAAAGATAAGGGACTAATTTTTCTTTGTACATCGAAAGTTACAGTGGGGCGCAAGTGTTCCCATTTGAATTTTCACAGCGTCATAACTTCCACCCCACTTTAAAAAAACAAAGTTGAGCGGCAGCGGGGCGAACGTGTTCCCATTAGAGGTAAGTCGCCGCTGCCACTCAAAGCGAAAAATTAAATTGGAACACTGGTTTTCTACAAGCGGGGTGACTCACAACGGGTTTGGGTTGACTCAACTCTAATGGGGACAGGGCCTAAATCTCTTAACAGTTAATACATTCATAATATAAGAACGTGTTTTTATTATAGGTTGACAAATCAAATCACAACTACGACTATTTTTGTAAAAGTCAGTTAGTCTTACATCTTACTCATATATTTTATTAAATATATATATATATATAATGCCGCATAAGTTTGTAGTATATATGTTCGTAATATTTATTCGTAACTTTATTTTCGTAAATTATAAGTTATTTTATATATATATATATCAAAAGCTGTTTGGACAAAATGATTTAATGAAATATTAGTATAAGAAAAGTTAATTTCATCTTTAATAGTGCAGGAAATTATTTATCTAATATAACGTAGCTAGTTTTTGAATTGAGATAATTTAAATGAAATGACATTATTTTTAAGATATTAATATATTGAAGTCATATTACTACTGTTACTCCTTGCTCCTTGCATTCAATTTCAAGTTTTCTATTTTTTTGCCACTGCTCTCAAGACAATTTTTGCTTATTATATGGTGAAATGGAATCTCCAACCTCTCATTTCCTTTGATCTGCAAATTGGTTTGTACTTTACCATTTTTGTACCTTGCGCAAGCTCCATTTTATGTTGTCCATCAGTGCTTGTTTCTCTTTTCAGTCCCGTTTGTGCAACATTTTGCTTTCTTTATCAGTTTTCTCTATTACTCCACTATTCTCAATGTATCATCTTCCCCGATTTGGCATTGAGATACAAATGAATTCATTGTAAAAAATGTTGTCGCAATTTTTTCTCCAAATCCCAATACAAACTATGGTGTGATCGTGAGGCTGGACTCGTGTCACTGTTTGTTCTCACTGACTTATCAGCTGCCTTTGACCCATTCGACCTCAATGTTCTGATCTCCTGCCTTCACAATTTATTCGCCATCTCTGCTCTATAGGATGGCCAGCGCTCAACTTTTTTCCAGCTCTTGTTGCGTACCCACAAGGCTCAGTTCTTCGAACTATCCTCTTTTCGTGCTACATCTCTCATCTTTCAGCTGTTTTCATGGACTTCCACGCATTTCATGGCAGTTTCGCAGATGATCTTCAATTCGTTGTAAGATCCTCCAATATTTCAGATTGCCTATGCAAGGCAACTGACTGCTTTATGGCCATCCGATATTGGTTACTTGGTAATGGATTATTTTTCAATGACGATAAGCTTGAAGTCATTCACTTTTCCATCCTGATCCTCGTCTTGCAAATGTCAATCTTGCCATTGGTGTCACTATTCTTACCAGTAGCCTGTTATTGTTGGCTATTTTTCTTCTCCGTCGTCTACCTTCAACACTTGGACCCACATCACTGCATCCTCTGGCTTTCAAAAGACTTACCTTCTCATTAATTTCTTTGCTAGTGCGTTTGCCCCAGTGTTCATTTTGTTTCTCTTATTTGCCTCCAACAATTTTTGCTTCACATATTTCATTTTATTTAAATGATATGTACCGCCTTCTTCTTTAATGTCCTTCTTACGGACCTGATGGTATTCCTCCAATGATTTGTGCATCAGTGAACAAATTGCGAAAAAAAACCATACTGAAATTTGAATATTAATAGAAAACTACGAAGATCTATATTCCGGTATTTAATAGTTGATATTTAATATTCATCAAATAATAATCCAGTATGTAAAGGCTGATGTGAATAACTTTATATTATGCATGTTTCGATTTAAGTGAGGAGATAATCTATGAATAAAATTAATTGTGCAATACATTTTAATTACAGTATTTATCGAATCTTTGTGTTAGATAATAGCGCGCAGCAATATTAGTATTCAATTGTAACTTATTACCGAAAGCTTTGAACTAATTGCGATGCTTATTTTTCCATGTATATTGTATACGGAAAATCTGCGCGTATGAATGTTGCAAGCTGTATTATTCGCAATGCTTTTCCTAAATGATTAGGTAATTTTTTGAGCTTTGAATTAACTCCATTTTACATGTTCTGAAAACACTTTATCATCAATGTATATGAATGTAGATATTTTATTAAATGAT
Source organism: Hofstenia miamia (assembly GCA_900660155.1). Taxonomy (NCBI): domain Eukaryota; kingdom Metazoa; phylum Xenacoelomorpha; order Acoela; family Hofsteniidae; genus Hofstenia; species Hofstenia miamia. The sequence goes on along the minus strand of CABFPE010000208.1, from coordinate 1,102,485 downwards.
AATCACCATGCAACTCAATGACATTGCGATGTTAATTTCCTATATTCAAGGATGTTTCATTGTGTGTTAACGCTACATTATAATGACTTGTACGTTTCTATTACCATTTTTGTTAGCGTATTGTAATATTGCTAGTTTCACTGGTTTCTTTAAATTTCAATTGTTTTCGTATCATTCATACATACACACTGTATCTGAATAAAATATTTTGGTTTTGCTGGGTTCACAATATTTTTACTCCTCGTTCTACATTATTCGCCTCATTTTTACTTGACCTAAAATTTACCGTACATGTACGTAAAATTGCTTGATTTACCTATACCCTTACCTATAAGAACAAATGTTGCACAACAATTCAATTGGACTCGAATATTGCTAAAGCACAAGGAGACATGCTTGAAAACTGAATTTGTCATGTGAAGTTCAAGTATAGATAGAACATGCAAAAGCTTCACAAGTTTTCTAAAATTTACCTTTGTTTACATTTGAAAATTCGAATAATTCCAGGTGTTTTGCTTTTGTCCGCAAAAGTAATGCAACTAGATCACATATTTTGACAGCCGTAACTATCATTACAATCAAATTTGTTATATCAACTGTTAAATTATGCTGAATAGTGAAACAAGTTGCTAAACTATAGCATTCTGAGTACGTTCCTTGTAAATTGAATTTAGTGTATTAAACGTATAAAATAGGATGTACCTGAGATTTTAGAACCCTTTGAATACCAATATTAATAAAAATATTAATAAATATGTATTGATCTATGTTGGCTGCATTATTCTCTAGTTATTTAGCTGTAATAGACATGAATGCCTGTGAATTTCCTCCGGAATTATTATGCAGACCATTAGCAGTAATAATGTTATATGGTTTAAATATTGAGGAAAATCAAACACATCGAAATGTTTGGCAAGCATTTTTAACTATTTCAGAAAGAAGTTCAAAAAATATTTCTTTTCGGCTGATTACCGATTCCTTTGAAATTCCCATTTGCAAGCCCAAACCCACAACGTATCAATGGTACATGCCGAAAGGAATTATCAAACGCAATTGGATGAAAAAGCATCTTTGTTCTATTCCAAGTGTTGTTGTAGTATTTTTCGACCTTGAATGGGATGATCCTGATTGGAAAGTTAAGCAAGTTGAATGCGAATCCAGTGTTAGTAAGTATTTTATTCACTTCCATAAAGATGTGTTTTATATAAACATAATGTAGCCTATTTCAAAAACTCTTTTACCAAGCATTAATTTCATTGTTTAGATAAGGTAAAACAAAGTCTACACAATCGTAACACAAAAATTGTACTAATATTACTTCAGAAAAAAACTATACCTCCAGGTCTGAACCAATTAGCATCTACGAGAGCGACTGAGCTGTGTGATGGATGTGATCTTACAGTTCGTGCTTTATTTGTTATTAATGTGTCGGATCATTTGGCAGGGTATGTTGCACGCTTGGAAAATGAATTTGATGAGGTTAATACTTAAAATTATAATCTATTAAATATGAATTTGCTTTAAAATTGAAATCATTTAATGTATTTAGCTTGCTCAAAACTACTATCAAACCGCAACTCGAAGAGTCCGTTCCTACAGAACTTTACTTAGCAAGACCAATCATTCTCTACTTTTTATCAGACATGCATTCAAAGTTGCATTTTTCTTCGAAATGAAGCGCGACATCATTTCTGCTATTAGATACTATAAACAAGCTTATAATCACACATTGGAGGCGCTCATCAGCAATACAAATGTGATTGAGATTAAAACTGTTGCTGGTTTCATTAATTATAAAATATGTAAACTTTCCTTTCAACAGTACCAAGCAGTAGAAGCCATTGAATTTTTCAAGCGTCATATCAATTTCTTCAAAGAAAAGCGTGGTGACCCAGCTTTGTATTTCGAACATTATGCCTGGTTATCAAAACAATTCAGTATTTTCGCCGAATTGTTCGAAGAGGCACTTAAATGCAAAATAACTGCAATTCAGGTTAGTTGCTCAATAAGTATAATTCTCAAAATATCCATGTCGTCGGAGTGTTCTATTTTACGAGAACTTTCACTTTCCAATAACACACCCTCACTCTTCTCAATAATCACATCGCTATGTTTGCCCTATTGCGTCTAAATGGAGCTTGAGCAGTAACACAAATTTATTTCGAAATTCCATAAAAATTGTTTAAAATGTAGGTAAGAACGGTTTCTACCTTTAAAGGGCTGTTTAAGATTGCCCATAGTGTTGCTTGGACCAATAGACTCTTTGGACATATTCTTCATTCAACCCTAGCGCCTACAGAAAAATTCTAACTGAAAACCACGTAGTTTTTTGGAATTTGATTAACACCTCACTGGTGTTGTTAATTAATAGGATAACATGGACCATTCAGTCAGAATAAAGTATAATTGCCAATTATCTAATGTTTATAGTAAATGAAGTTTTACCTTAAATCTTCCATGACGTTACATGCTTTTAGAGGTTTTTTCATTGATTGATTAACCTGTGTTATCGTTATTATTTTAGAAAGGATAGGCGTATCATATGAAATATAAATTACATTGATTACAAATTCAGTGGAATATACACTGTGGCTAGCAGAAGATAAATCTTCAAGATTTGCAGCAAAATTAGAGCCAACTTCTCTGACTAAAAAATTTAGCTGCAACGTCAACTCAGTTAATTTAAGTTTACTTTAGAAATGTAATTTCTTCTTAACTCTGTTCGTTTTCCCATGGCTGAGGGGTCACACGAATTGACCACTCAATATATATATATATATATTTATCCCGCTGAAAGTTTTTTTAAACTTCATCATGACCCCGTTTCCAAACAAATCCTTGAAATTTTGCAGGGTAGTGTCCCTTTATAGTACCCACCCATGGTAAATATAATTAAGTTCGGGTGAATAATACAGGAGTAAACTCCCAAAAATAGGTATTTTAGGAAAAAAGTGCGATTCGCGCTAAGTGCCTAGAAATTCCCACAAAATTTAAGGTAACAGCGGTCCCTTCCTTTCAACAACAAACATGGATAGTTGGGCGAAAGTTCCTATTTAATATTAGTGCCGCCATGTTTATTTTTATTTTTCAAATTTTGTAATTTGCCACTGGTACCTGCTTAATTTTTAATACCATTTGTATATATTCATAAGTTTGTTACGCATTCCAATAAAATTTTTTGTTTCGCTTCGATCGGTTGCTCATTCATTTATTCTAAGCTAAATATTCATACGATGTCGAGCTAAATTTGTTTCGTTTTGAGGAAGAGCCGGGGGTAGGTCTGAGGGCTGATAAGTGCATCGCCCTTGCGATTTTATGTCCGGTTCTTCCCTGATCAGATAGTAAATGGTATTGCTTATCGTTAAACTAATTTCAATGGCTGTGATGTTCCACTCCGGCTTTGGCCAAGAAGTTCTAGTGAAATTCTCTAATCATGGTTTTGCTCGTAATTTTTGTCAAATTAAATACAATTCTCTTGCCGTTCATTAAACTAAATTACTCATGCCACATGGTTAGTTGCTTTCTTAGACTTTCTCTCTATATATACCTCCCTCCATGTATTTTTCCCACATAACCATATAAGCTGATTTTTCCCGCATAAATTCCTGAATTTTTGTAGGACATAGGCTTTTAATAGTCCCTACCTTCATGCAAAATTTTTTAAGGATTGCTGAGTAATCCCTCTATGTAGTATGGAAAATTTTACTCAAGTCCCTCTATGTAGCGGATTTTTGAAAAAGCCATACTACCTAGAAGGAGCTATTAGTGTATATATATATATATATATATATATATATAT
>CABFPE010000208.1:1086457-1098559 GCA_900660155.1 Hofstenia miamia | reverse complement strand
ACAGTGAGGCTCAAAAGTCTGAGAGCGGAGGTGTAAAATCGATTTTTGTTGCAGCAGACATAATAGTAAGTAAAAAATTAGATGAAAAAACTTTTACGTTGACAAAAATGTCCTTTTAGATGGCAATTATAAGTTGTCATTTCGCATTTTCAATATTTTTTTCAGTTCATTGATTTTACCAATGATGCACAGTACTCCGCTAGGATGTTTTGGGTCCACACCGGCATAATTTTCTCCTTCAAATCATCAATGGATGTGAAATTCATCTCATTAAGATGACTTTTCATACATATGTATGTATAATGTAGTTCAAAATGTTAATGTAAGACGTGCCAATTTTGTAGTACCTAAGTGATTTCGTTTGCAATGCTGTTTCAACTTTAGCTAGGCAAATGCTATATATAAATAGAATACATAATTATGCATGTAGAATCGTTCCAAATTGCATGATAAAATGTTTTAAATAAATTGTTTTTTTAACTAAACTTTATTTTATATAATCTTTGTAGGTTCCTCATCCTGGTTTTTATTACCAAGAAGCCGCCAATTACGCTATGATTCGTCGGGATTTTTCACATACACATTGTCATTCTATGTCTGATCCGCCATTTCCAAATCCATTAGCAGATTTTGAGACTATGGAGTTTTATGGCCAACGACCTTGGCGTCAAGGCAATCAGAGCATTGAACCTCCAGATATAGCAAAAGAAGAAATTGGCATTAAATGTTTGCAGCATGAGGAGTCATTAGTAAATTTCAGCGCTATTATTATTCCTTTATTGTCGGCTGCTGTTTCAAAGTTTGGTCAATTTCATTCAACACGAATGGAGCGTTGTTTGAAATTGCAATTAGGAGAAGAATATTCAAATGGTAGAGACTATTCAAAAGCTTTAAAGTATTTCCTAAAAGTTCTTCCTGATTATCGTCGGGATCCATGGCCTTTAATCATTAGTCATTTACTTTTTAATGCTTTACATACTGCGTATATGTGTGCTGATGTTGAACAGTATTCATTATTAGCTTTGGAACTGCTAGGTCCATCTACGCAAATAGATGAAGATAAAAGGTTGATTATTTATGCGAATTTACAGAAAATATTTTTTGAAAGCTGTGCTCCTCAGCCATTAAAAGGAGTTGGTAAGAGTGAATCCCGCTCCTTACTCGCCAATTGGGAAAATGCTTTGTCTAGATGTAACAGCAAGCCAATTATTTTAGACATTACAAACATACCAACTGTTGTTACCCTAAGATCTTGTTTTTCACAAGAGTCATTTTCAGCTACAGAGAAAGTTACACTAAATGTTTTTGTAAAAATTCATCTTCGGGCCAAAATATCATTTTCTAAACTCGCTGTTCATTTCTCAAAATCTAGATATGATTGTTCAAGGAAATGTGAATTTCATGATTGGAATAGTTTGCACAATATTCAATTTCAGTTTTACCCTAACCAGGAAGATATTGGAGAAAATCTCGAAATTGTTAATGTTGAATTGCTAATGGGTAATGAAGAGCAGCATAAATGTTTAACATTACGCTGGAGTCGTGGCTATTCACAAATGAACTTGATAGAATCAGTTTTACGTGCTGGTAGGCTAGGAAGTACTGATAATCAATACTGCAATATTAAAGATGTTATTGAAAGAAGTTCCACCAAACTTCGCTGCAAAAACGCATGCAGTTTCATAAATTTTGTACATAAACCTCCAGTACTTATAAATGAATTGTACAATTTAGAAGTCATTATTAATTCAGAAGAGGCAGCTACTATAAAAAATATGGTTCTTAAGGTGCATCTTGATGATGGTGATAATAATGCAAAGATGTATTTTGCTGGTGAACCCGAAATTGATGCCAATGCGGAGATTGCTTTTAATTTTCAAGACACTCTTGAGCCACATAACACTGTTAGCGTCGATATTGTTCTGCAGGTAATGCAACCTGGTCTAGCGAAAATTACATTTGATTTTTTGTATAACGTTGACGTGGTAATTGAGGAAGATACTACTTTACAATGTTCTTGTGTTAAAAGTGATACACTTTCTCTCAGTGTAATAAAACCGTTTGACATTTCATCACAAGTTTGTACTTTAGCGATGGAGCCTTTAGACACTTTGCATGCATCAAATCCTTGCATTTTGATTTCTTCTCTCCTTGTTGTCTCACCACATTCTTTAGATATTAAAGATGCCTCGTTCGAACTTTCAGAGCCAAGCGTTACAAAATTATCACATTGTCCGTTTAAACACTTACTTCTTTGCCAAAATGAATCGTTCCGTGACTTATGTCTTGTAGAAACAATGAATTCAGCAGAGCCAACCACTCTTAATTTAGGATTATATAAAGTAACATGGCGCCGTCATACTCTAGGCTCTAACTCCCTCTTGTATAGCACAAGTTACTTTGATGTTGCACCTGCATATAATGTAGACAGCATTCCTATTTCAGTAGAAGCTGACTTTCCTTCATTTGGGTATATACTCACGCCTATTCCAGTAGAGTTTATTGTTACCAATCGCTCCGAAAGTATCCAAGAAATCCAGGTAACTATGCATTCTTCAGATTGCATTAAATTCTCAGGAAACCATCAAATACATGTATATTTACTTCCGGGTGATAAAAGAACATTAAATTACACATTTGTTCCTATATCTGTTGGATATCTTACTATACCTCAACTTAGCCTTTATCTCAAAAGATCTAGTAAAGATATAAATAATGTAGTAAAGCAATCAGTCCCACGGCAGATATTTGTAAAGCCTCGCCATGTTCAAAGTGCATTATTGAATGCGTAGTATATTTAAAATTCTTTAAATTCACAATACTTTGGTGCTTATGTAATTTTTAGGTAATTTTATGGAATCTTCATTTAAATTTTGGAAAACCTAGTTTTAATTTTGTAGATACATGCATTATTAAGACTCGCCTATTCTCTCACTATTAATGAATTATGGAAATATGAATATTTATATATATGTTTATGAAAGTTGAAAGTGACATTCATTTGAATATACGTGTCTTGAATAAAGTATTTCAATGGATTATGGGAAAACGCATGCAATAGAAATAATCCTGTGATTTAAAAGTTCGCATTTTGATCTCTATCTGTAGACCAGAGAACGGAACCTAGCATTATTTGCAAAATTCTGAGTACAAATTTAAATGTTTGCTGAAAATTTGAAGTATGTTATGGTGCCTATAATAATCATAAACTTCTAAATTAACTTGCAAATTAACAATGCAAATCATATTATTTTCTGTCACCTTGGGAACTGTAAAAAATGGTAATTGAAAGTAGTATCAGTCTTTCCACTTACATGTAAATTTTTAATTTATCGTAATAATTAATCACCATCTCACAATAATTGAAAAATAAAGAATACAAAACAAATGATATAATTAAAAATAACTTTTTCTCATTTTAAGTTTTCTTGTTAATAAATGAAATTTATTGTACGCATTTCTTTGTCACTCTAAATTTCTAACAAAAGAAGACCAAGTTCTTTATTGCATTATGAACTCATATCAATAAAATTATATTAACGAGTTGTAAACGAAGACATTCTTGTCAATGGTTAGAGATCACTACGTAGAACCAAGCTTTCTGCAGCTATAACTGCATTTAATTTTGTTGTAATTTTCTTATATGTGTTAATTGTTAATTTTGTACACATATGAAAGAATGAATAATCTATATAAAAATTGACGCGGCTATTTACTTTTGTGTCCATTCTAAAATCATCACGTTTTGAATCACAAATTGAGCATGAAGTTAAAAAATTCTCGCATTTTCACCCTACAATTAATTTAGTCAGGCATATATTTTATAATTTTTTTCCTAAAATGTACAAAGTGAAATTGAATTTTTGCTAATATTTATTTTAAATCATTTGCATTTTGGCATTTTTACCTTCATTATAAAAATCAATATGAAACATCAGATATTTCATTAAAATTCGAATTTAATATATTTTGCTAATATATATTTATATCTTATCTAAAGACAATATGAAATGTAATGGACAAAGTTTTTAAAGAGATAATGAAAATGTATTTAAAATATAATATAACTGAATAATAGCAGTTCTTGTCACCGTTCCTTAAGTAGTAGTTGTTATCGTCACTACAAAAAATCCCTCTAATCAAGATATTATTACGTTCAATGTTACTATTATTGGTAATTATTACGAAAGATTCATGTACTTGTTCTGGTAAATAGCCAAAATGAGGGTAAATTGATTTTAAACAAAATAAATACAATGGACGACAACAGGAAATTTCCTAAACGTGAATAATAGCAGAAAACTTAATGGCTTTGTTACTGGAAAGCCAACTGATACACATTTAACATAAATTCCAAATTAAATTTCATAGAGCTTACAAAACCGCACTAATTAATGGATCAGTGTATAGAATTTTTGATTTTTCAAATATCCAAATAATTTGTCAACAAAATATATTAACGAAACAATGGATGCAATAATTAGCAACAAAATTGTAATAATTTTGAACAAACATTTAAAATTGAATATAGAGGAAAACACACTATAGATATAAATAAATTAAGTACGAATAAAAAACATAAAAAAGCTTAGTCGACATCCGCAATTATAATTAACAACAAAAAGCTTTGACAACTCCAATATTATTTAAAAAATTCATTGCACATTTGCTGAAGATTGTTAGACAACAAATCTAAACAATATTAGAACACCTAAAAAATTGTGGATTATATATCTATTAAGTTTAACTCATTGACCTTGAAGTGGGATTTATGCACTATCGTACACAAACTAGAAAGGCGTTATTAAAGGGTTCAGATGTCAAACTAATAGATATAATGGAAATTATGGGCCTGACTTGAATTTCTCACCACACTTGCAGCTCGTATCCATGCGTGCACCAAATAGACCTATACTCAGGAATTTCTTATGTAAAGTCGAAGTCTTCTACTGGAAAACGCATCTCTACTCCCTTCATAGCTTCTAAATGACGTTCACTAAACCTATTTTATTTTTTATGTTAAGATCTCTATTTTAGAAAGTTTTACTTCAATATGTCGCAAGTACAAATGCACGTACCTCTTAATAGAATTCTGCACTTGGGACTAAATTAATATTATTTGTGTCCACATAAAGCACCAATAATCAATATTTAAAGGAAATCCTGAAGTTCAATTGCCAACGACCCGCTCAAAGACATGATGTGTACAATTTTACACATGTTAGAAATTCAATTTTTGTTGAAATGAATTAATTTTCATCCTTAAATTTTATAAAATTGTAAAATTGCCTCCACCCTATAATTGCATAAAAATCCCAGACTTTTCGAACAAGATCAACAAAAGAACAAAAAGATTTACTGTAAACAAGTATAAATCTAAAATAAAGCGAAATTCTTTTATAAATAATCCAATAAGGCAATGGAATGAATGGTTAGGCTACAAATTTTATAATACTGATTATACTACTACAAGACGATAATATCCGTAGCCTAAAATGACGCTTTTCTTGTATATATTTCATGTCTTTTTATTATTTTTGTACATTATTGACGCTATTTAGAGAATTTATCAGTTTCTGAAATTGTAAATAAAAGTGTCTAAATATAGAACATCTTATCCTGAATATATTTATAAAATCAAACTGCTTTTTCATTGTTCTAAAATTTTATTTATCTACATATTGATATAATTTAGCATTAAGGAAATCTTGTAAAAATCAGCTTTCTGCAAATTTGAGAAAGTGATTGAATTAGTTGAATTTGAACTATTCACAAAATTTAATGGAACCATCATGTTTTGCATGGAAATCCAAAGGTAATGTGCCCAAGCCATTCTAGTAAAGCACATTTTGATATTCTTTTTGCGCATACAGTAAAATATTTGTGTATTTCTTGTATTCATAAAATGGCATTGCCCTTTTTAACGCAGACATTTAATAATTCTTACACGTTTCATCTTGTGTAGTTGAGGCCCTTGCCTTCTTGTGATAAATTTCATTATTTTTAAAAAAGAAACACATCATTTATTTAACATGTTTCGGCATGGCACTGCCATTTTCAAAAAGTTTATAACTATAAAATTTACAAAATATTCATCAAATTACATTTTTTATAATATTCATAAATCAATCATAAAGATCAAAGATATATTTAAGCGTAATGAATATCCAACATATATAGTCGATAGAATTATAAAATAAAAACTAGAAGACTTACTACAAAGTCAAGAAACTAAAAACAACAAAGTATTTATTTATACAATTACATCTTTAACATTGAATATCGAGGCATACAATCAATTAAATTACAGAAATATCTGAAAAGAATCACTCCATCATTTTTAAAGATAGGTTTTATACTTAAGACCAGTAAACTAAGACATCTAATAGGACTAAAAACAGAAACCAAGATTGACGACATTTTCAAAGTAGTATATGAAATAACTTGCAACTGTGGTGTACAATACATTGGAAAGACTTCAAGAAATTTACAATAAGGAATAAAAGAACTCAAAATTCATTCGACCATCTCTGATAATTTAAAGAACTGTGATATGAAATTTACATATAAAATTTTATCCAAGGCAATTGATAATTTTCAACTAAGCATCATTGAATCAATTTATACATGTATAGAATTAGAGGAACCAAGCTTAAACAAAAAAGATGAATATAAATACAAACTAAATTTACCGAAAATATTATAAAAAAATGTAATTTGATTAATATTTTGTAAATTTTATAGTGGAAAACTTTTTGAAAATGGCAGCGGCATCCCGAAACATATTAAATAAATAATGCGTTTCTTTTTAAATTGATATATAAACTCAAGAATTTTAAATTTCATTGTTATCTTAAGATTGCACATAATTAAATTATTGGATAAACTTACAATTTGTTGCAAATACTATTTGGGTTTATATTCAAGCCTTAAAAATCATTTAATCGTTGTTTTTAAAATTAATTGCATTAAGTTTTTGATACATATTCAATAAAAAAAGGAAATATTTTATTACAAATAAATCAAAAATCAAAGCGTAGAGATTTACAAAATCAAAATTACAAAGATTTTAAAACAATCACAATATTAAATTAGCAAAAACGTTGTTCACTTTTATTATGAAATTAATAAATGCATCTTTCCCAAGATGGTTTGATGTCTGTCATCTATTCATCATTCGGTTTTAAATTAGTGAATACTTTTATAATACAACTAACAAACTGATATTACATTTTTATTATGAAATTAATAAATGCATCTTTCCCAAGATGGTTTGATGTCTGTCATCTATTCATCATTCGGTTTTAAATTAGTGAATACTTTTATAATACAACTAACAAACTGATATTACATCCTTTTTATCAATTTAAGGAAAGGAGACCATTATCGATAAATCGAGATCAAATCAAAATGATTGGTGTCACTTAAGGTAATGGCTGGCTCCAGCTAAGTGATGTTCAACTCATCGAATATTGTTAATAGACATTTGAACTTTTTAGAATCTTAGGAGAGAAAGTGTTCAATTTCAACAGTTCAAGACTTAAAAATTAGTGATCTTGATAACATATGGTGTTTCAACAACCAATTATTAACGGTATTCAGGCATATACAGATCACCCAACAGAGGGTTGGGGTGTTCTAACCCTGAAGTTTCTCCACCATCAAAGAATCGCAGAGCACGCAACAAAAACAGGTGATGAATACGCTCGTTTAGCAAATCAAAAGTTAAAGTGGATTGTATTAATGCAATTATAGATCAAAATGGAAAATCTTTAATGATTACTATGAAATTTTTAAACAAATACACAAGACTTGTATTAATTTAGGAAATACAATTGTACAATGTTTGAGTTTGGAATAAAATCGCCAAGTTTTATATACCTTAATTTTTTCTATTTTATCTCAATTAATGGAACTTCACAATCAATTCTCAAATTTAAGCCTCAACAAATCAAGTCCGCTTTCAAAAAATCCTTCATGCATAATTGAAACGCCTTCAGGTATTATAGTGAGTACCTTAAGTTACATATTTAACGAATGCATAAAGAGTAACTACAATATGAATTACATAAAATTTGCTCATATCAGTCATATTTTTAAGAAAAGTACTTTCACTTAGAAAAATTATGGACGAAATTCCATTTTATTTCTAACAAACTATTTATTCGAGCGATTATTACATGATCAAATAACGGAACACTGATATTAGTTCAAAAAATGATGAAACAATCAAATTGAATGTCACAAAAATTTCTCAAGCTACCCATGGAAGTGAAACTAACTTAAACTTTAAGACTCTTGCAAATTATATGCTAATGCTTGAAAGCATGTCTGAGGTGAGTTTTCAAAAATATTTTGGTTCATTCCCTAATCTATAAATTTAGAACACGTTTATGCTAATTTACATAATTTTGCTTTACATTTTTTATTACAAACTAAATTTTTTGATATTATGAGAAAGGATTTTTGCAATTTTCTGTCTACCATTAAATCCATCTTATCTTATCTTATCAAAGCTTTAATTGCAGTGACAATCATTCCTTGTTGTTGAAAACTAAATGAACTGACATACTTTTTCCATTGATATATTTTAAATGTGCAACCTAATGATTTTCTGAATTAGTGACATTTAAATATTGCTTTTAAGCAATAAACTAGAATTTGCAAGACATTGCAAGACCTTTAAAGTTTAAGTTCTTTGAAATGCACTACAAAATGCTACAGAAAAATCGTGATAATCACTGGACATAATAAATCCGTAGCCATTGCCTGATTAGATCTTTCAAAAGCTTTCGATTCTATTTACCATAGCATACCATATATGAGATTTTCTTGCAATATCAGAAATTTGATAAATACATGTAGTTATCTGAAACATAGATTTCAGAAGGTCGAAGAAAACGATGTGTATATTCTATTGATCTTTTTCTTTTCAGTATATATGAAAACGACATACATACGATAACTGATTGTGTATATATATATACATACATACAGCGAACCTCTTCCTAGTTAAGTTCAAGGGAGCGAACAATACAGTGACTATGGTGAGGTGTTGACATTAGAGAGGTTGCTATAATAGAATTGGGATGTCAATTGTCAACATCAGGGACGTTGAGAGGCAATAGATACTCCAAAAAAGACTTGGGCCCCGCCGGACTTAAAAATATTAGAGTAATAAATAACATATAGAGCATGTTTCTGCTTCATATTACAAACGCTTAATAACGAAGAAAAAGAGGTTCCGCCGATCAAAACTCAAGAGAAAGATAGATGGACGCAAGCTTCATCGCCTAAGAAAACCGTCGCAACATCAACAATCATCACAAATCTATCCGCCTCCTCACAAACATCGGACGTACGAAAACGCTGAGCCAAACGACTGCGAACAGATGCAGGTATGCTTATTTTAGGAACCTCAATGTATCGATACCTACAAGCACCCGCCCTACTAAAGAAAGTCACAGTTGCAGTACATTCATATCCCGGAGCAACTATAGAAGAGATGACAGAAACAATTAAAGAATACACGCCGTCGGACAACATTGAAAAAATACTAGTCACCGTTGGCAGAAATGATGTAATGCAACACAAAACAGAATACACTATTTTATTTAAAAATTTAATTAACGCTTTAAAACATATTTTTAGGTCCGCTGCAATTTTTGTAGGAGAAGTCGCACGTTGAATAAAAAGATTCAAGAACTTAATTTTCTTATCCACCAAAACACGAAAATTCTAAGGTATACCGTTTTTAACAACTTTCAATCTTTTTACTAAGGAAAAAACGTCAACCGCAAATTATGTGCACAGGATGGTATCCATTTCTCAAGAAGAGGTTACTCAACACTAGCGCGCAAGATCAACGAATTCTTTAACGAAACACCACCCCGTACTCAACGTTATTACAGCACTGCACCGCCACGTTTCAACCGCCATGCCGCCACCTTCACGTTCGAAAACCCGCAGCGACAATCAGTTCTTCCGCCTCATCAGTTTAATCGGCCGAATCAACGCGCACCACAGAATTTTCATAAGACCTACGTTTCCGCCCTGTCATCTTCGCCGCCTAATTTCTTCACACTAGCAGAAATTCACAAGCTAAGATATTCCCTAACTTTTAACAATGCCTTGTAAATATTTATATTTTCTGCATTTACTAACGACGCTCAAGCTATGGAAATTTCATCATCTAAATGCTAAAAATAATTTTCATTCAAAGTTATTAATCCTTCTATTGTTACTTAACTTATTTGAAATATGAAACTTCCCATGTTTTGAATATAAAAAGAAGAACATTATGCTACAATAAATTAATTCAATATTCTCCTATTAAAAACAAAAACATCTTTATCGTGTTTATCAGCTTTAAAAAATTACTAAGTATCTCAATATTTTCTTCTTATTATTAGTTCTTCATCGCATTGACAAGAACCCTGGTCAGATTTTAGATTACGATACTTATTTCGAAAGATTGAATCCAAAAAATAGCACTATTAACTATGTGCATATAAATTTTCAAAATCTGTCAAGTAAAAATTTTGAATTTAAGCAATTTATGTCCAATTTTAAAAATGATGTTATTCTAGGAATCTCGGAAACCTGGTTGTCGAACAAAGACTTTGATAATTGTTTGTCATTCAATAAATCATTTTGTTTGTTTAGAAAAGATAGGCAAACTAATAATCTATTAGGAAAATCGAATGGTGGAAGAGTCTCATTATTAATACTAAAAATTTTCAAATCTAAATTACGCGAGGATATAAAGTATAGTGACGTATCTAAATTTGAAAGCTTGTGTGTAGAAATATCAAATCCTTTAAAAAATGCTACATATAAAAAATAACTGATAAATGTTTCTTATTCTCCGCTTTTTAATGGGAGACTACAACATTAATTATTTGGACCACAGAACGAGATAAAATTGACATTTTACTAAATATGTTTAATCTGAATATTGTTAATAAAATTACGCCGTCAAGGGTCACTGCAACGAGTAGCACGCTTCATAATGTCAGATAATGATTTTTCTAAACTTACATATTTTACTGCTGAATGTCCTTTCTCCGATCATTGCATTACTTCTATTAGCTTTATAAAAAAGAAAAAAGTAAATTCAATAGTTAGGAAATGGACCACAATTTGGGAAAAAATAATCATGATGTTGAAAAACTAAAATTTTTCTGCTGACTCTAGAAAATTGGCATGAAGTGTATTATGCACAAGATACTATGATTCTATGATGGAAAATTTTATTTCAATCTTTGAAAAACACGAAAATTTTAAAAATTCTTCCTCTAAATATAAACAAATCTAAACCTTGGTTAACTGATTTATGCAAAAAATTGATTATTGAAAAGAACAATACTTTTAAAAATTTCTCATTGACAAAATCTAGCGAAAATTTCTTAGCTTATAAAAAAGCAAGAAATTTATTAAATTAAAATCGTAAATCTTTTAATAAATATATTAAAAATGAATTCAAAATTTTACCAAACCAAAAGTCCAAATAGAAGTATGGAAGCTCATTCATGAGATTGCTAACACTTCAAAATCTAAATCTACAATCATTGAGGAGATTGGAGACTCGGATGGGAACTCATTTACAAATGATTTTGACATTAACAAATGTACTAAACGAAACATTTGTTAACTTGGGAAAATTTAAGACCCTATATCAAATATCAATCGCCAAGTATTAATAATAAAATACCCCCAATTCATTTTTCGTTTTTCTACTAGATACGAAATTATTAAAGCTATTAATAAACTAAAACCCAATAAATCTAGTGGTCCATCTAAAATTCCTTCCTGGATATTAAAAGTAACTGCCTCTATAATTGCTGAGCCTTTAAATTTCATCTTCAATGAATCCTTAAAACAGAACAATTTTCCAAATCGTTTGAAACAAGCATATATTACTCCGGTTTTCAAAAAGAATGATGTAACTTTAGCTATTAATTATAGGCCGATCTCAATTACTTCGCCAATAAGTAAAATTTTCGAACAACTCTTACATAATGAAATTAGTGACCACCTTTCAAAACACCAATTAATGTCAAAAACACAATTTGGTTTCCGCAAGAATTTTTCAACTGATGA
>CABFPE010000208.1:1056141-1085457 GCA_900660155.1 Hofstenia miamia | reverse complement strand
AATTAAACCATTTTCAAAATCTAGTGGTCCATCTAAAATTCCTTCCTGGATATTAAAAGTAACTGCCTCTATAATTGCTGAGCCTTTAAATTTCATCTTCAATGAATCCTTAAAACAGAACAATTTTCCAAATCGTTTGAAACAAGCATATATTACTCCGGTTTTCAAAAAGAAAGATGCAACTTTAGCTATTAATTATAGGCCGATCTCAATTACTTCGCCAATAAGTAAAATTTTCGAACGTCTCTTACATAATCAAATTAGTGACCACCTTTCAAAACACCAATTAATGTCAAAAACACAATTTGGTTTCCGCAAGAATTTTTCAACTGATGATGCTCTTTTGTATGCTACCGAAAATTGGCGATCATCTCTTGACTCTGACAAATTTGTTGCAGTGGCCTGCCTCGATCTTTCAAAAGCTTTTGACCCTATTAATCACGATATCTTATATAAGAAATTAGAAAAGCTAAGATTTTCTGAAAGTAGCGTTAAATTAATATCAAGTTATCTAACTAATAGAATTCAGTGCGTCAAATTAAATAATACTTTCTCTAATTGGCTATCTATAAAAAACGGAGTACCGCAAGGTACCATTCTTGGACCGCTACTTTTTAACATATATGTAAACGACATGCAGCAACATACGAATTGTCAATTGATTCAATACGCCGATGATACATGCATTTTTAGTGGAAATACATCCTTAAATCAAGCAAAAATTGAGTAAATATTTTGGCATGCAAAAATTAAACAACAACTGTGAAAAAACTGAATTTTGCATCTTGAATCCTCAGGGAAAAAAGTGTATTACTACCAAATGTTTCACTTACTTTTAATAACGCTTCAATCTCTTCTATAGAATCCTTCAAATATCTAGGCATAACTATTGACTCAAAATTAAAATACAAGCTGCAAGTAAAAGAAATTTTAAAGCGTATGGCAATGAGTATTAAAACAATATCACACGTAGCTGAACATCTACCCTCTGCCAATATGATTCAATTATTTCATGGTTTAGTCATGAGTCACCTTAATTATTCAAAAACACTTTTTTCAAGTTTAAATGAATCATTAGTAAAAAAAACTTACAATACAATTAAAATGGGCATTGAATGTTTGTCAGAAAAACTCCAAATCAAGAAATTACATTTTGTCATCCTTGCTGTTTCCAAATCAACTTTTTATTTTTAATATTTTGATAAAGTTTTTTAAAATAACAAATCAATTGCCTCCTTATAATTCAATATGATTTCCAATCTTCTGTCATAAGCGCAATATAAGAACTAATAATCGTACTAGCATTAAATTTCGTAAAAAAATCAAGCTACTGTCTTTTAATAGTGTTGCAATTCGCAATTAGAATCGATTACCAAGTGAAATTAAAATGATTCAGAGTGCAATTAAGTTTAAAAGAAAATTGAAAGCATTTATGTTGAAGGAAAAATTCATTTTGGATAAATCATGGTTAGGATTCAGATTTTGCACTAAAGATTATACAATAACGCGCAATTAATTTCTATAGCCTGAACAGAACAGATTTTGTAGTCTTGTTATTTTTTTGTAAATATTATAGTTATTTGTTATCATTCTTGACGCTATTCAGATAATAACCAATCTTGTAATTAAAAATATTATCTGAATAAAGAATATCTTATCTTATCTGAATTTCAAAAAATGTTACAAGCAATTTATTCAAGGCAATTACATGTATCTATATAAGAAATGAAGAAATATTATAGACCGTAAGCTTTAAAGAGGTAAATTGTGTCAAGGGACTAGTAGATTAATTAAACTATGTTGAGAAATTTACTATAGAGAGGTTAACTTTAAAGAGGTTGTTTTTATTGATTTTGAATGTAATTTATATATATATATATATATATATATATATATATATATATATATTATAAAGGGCAAAACTTTTAGACCTAGGTACCAACATCATATATTTTTGTAACCCCATGACCTCCTGAAGGTTTTAGGCACATTTAATTAATGAACTAATTATTTTAGGGAGAATTTCCCTGTTTGCATGGAAAATTTCCCAGTTTTGTAGGCATTGCTTATATTGGGAGGGAAAATATCCCAGGGAGAATTTTCTGCTTTTTTTTGAATGCATTTTCCGAGCGAAACCCTGGTCAAACAGCTAGTATATATATATATATATATATATGTACATATATTGTAAATATATTAATGCATAGTGTCATCTTTACACATATACTTCTATATGAATTTCATTACATTGAAAATTTTTCGATTATTGAAGTACATTAACAGGAGAGTTGAAATTTTGTAAAAAATTTTCACGGAAATTTAGAATAGCGACCTTTGAATTAGTACTCGTTTTCCAAGTTAAACATGCCTTGCGGAATGGTAAAAAAACGTCTCCTTAACACAAGGGATGTTCTAAGCTATGGTTAATTGTGATTCATGTAAACATTTTTCAGAACAACCTCTTTATTAACGAGAAACCAATATCACAGAGATCATGGTGTGAGGAATATACTGTTGGGGCTAAGTCTATATTTAGTGAATGATTACATAAAGTAGCGTGTTTAGTATCTGTTAAGTTAGCCGTCCACTTTTCAGAAAAAACTACATAATTTTGCATGTTAACAGAAATGGTTGCTATTAACTAATTTCAAATATTCAACTTGAGGTTTAGTATATTGAATACCTTCTTTTCTCCTCAGTAACATATTTTTTTAATTTCATTTCATCCTAAATAAAGGAACAATCACAAGGAATAATATTTTGCTATAAATTAAGTTGAATTATTTTTGCCTGCACCTATGAACTGTCATGTGCCATGGCTCAGTAAGAGGGGGGGGAGGGTAATAAAAAGTTTCAAATACAGGTTGGCCCTCTGCTTACTGTTCCGACTTCCTAGGATCAATAGAGGAAGCACCTCTTTGATTTTGAAAAAGGATTATCTGGAAATGTCTGTTATGTGCAAACCTCAGAAACTCTACTCCTGTGACCAATGGAAAGAAAAGATGGGTCCGAGGGTCACACCATATTAAGGCTGTGCTGTCACAAAATGCCATTAATTATATTTTGTAACTTGCCATAATTTGAATTTAGTAGCTTACTTCTCTAAAGTTTTATTAGGTGAAAACATATAAAAAAGCAGATATATCACTATAATGCAATTTAATTTCATAAATATTTCATTCAATATGTTTATGGTTAATTGAATAAAATTGTCAACCACGTGAAAATTGATTTTCGTTAATTTGGAAAAAACTGAGTAAAAAAATGTTTCCAATATTTAAACGATTTTTAAATAATAAGAAATGAATTTTTTCTTAAATATTATTAAGACATTCTTAGAATTTTCTTTTGGATAAAAAATTCATCAAATTCATTACCTTAGCATATGTGTTTTCTGCATTTTCGCAATTCAAATATATTAGTATAGGTACTACACTTGTGAATAGAGTACCATTGAGTGGGTTTATTACTATAGTCATTTTTAACCTAATTTATTTCGTAATTTGAAGTTTGTGTCCGCTACGTTAAGATAGAAACTCAACGTTTTCCAAACGATATTACGTTTGATTTATCTGCGAAAATAGTCATTAATTTTTTCTCACTTGACAGGAATTTTTTAAATGTAAATTTAAAAATTTTTACAGAAAAATGAAATGTGCGTCCAGTGGCGTACCAGCAATATTGAATTAGGGGAGGCACCAAGGGGGTCAAAATATCTGAGGTGGGGCCCAGTTGAAATTTCATATATATACATACAATATATATATATATAAAATTTTTCAATTTAAGAGAAACAAAATACAAAATAAAGACTAATAAACATCGGTATTATCATATTTCTACAGTAAATGCTCAATATATGAACCATTCTGGTCTAAAATAACTTCACAATGGTAAGGGAAACTTCATCAATATATATTGATTGGATCTCTGGTTTGCGGATGGATGCTCTTCGTCACAGCTGCATGGGAATTTTGTAATTTACTGTCAAGCAAAAATTAAGAACTTTTGTTGACATTGACTGGTAAGTTTAACTTTACAATTATAAAGTCAAAATTGGTCCCGTTTCTTGAAATCTTTTCAAAACGCGTAGTCAAATTCATTGGCAACTCGTGTATCAAAGCGCATAGCCATTATTGAAAATACTTTTCATGATCTTCTGTAGGAACGTGGCCAGCTACGAGTACCTGGGGGACCAAATATCTCATAGTTAGGGATCTAGGGTTTCTTCTAGGATTTTAGTTTATCTTTTATAAGTTTGGTACATTTTTTTAAAAGTAGCAAGGACTTGTACTTAGTGTAATATTTTATGTGATATTTCGGAATTTCTGCTGGAAATCTACATGAAACTTAGTGTTTCATGAAATATATATTCAGAAATAAATAGATATATATATAGAATGAATAGAACATTCTTGCCGCTCAATAGGTTTAATTTACTTTAAACAAATGGATTTAAACATTAGTATCCTCAAACAACGACAAGCAATCATTTTCCACTTAGAGCCCGTCTACCCAGTCCGTGCCCATACGCCTTTGTCCGCACCCGATACGAGCCCTAACCTAGGTTATAGGGATGAACATGAATCATTAAATTACTTCAAGGACCTCGAATACATTAAGTTAACGTAATTGATTCAGATTCAATTGGTATGAAAACCAAAATTCAATCGAATAGTATTTTTGGGAAAGGGGGCAACGGGTGACCATTATATGTCGAGGCCTCTCCGTCTGTACGCCACTGGTGCGTCCGTCCATGGTCCGTTGCAGATATTAAAGCAGCATATAATTAATTTCAATGTATTGACAAGAGATTTTCCAAGGCGTTTCGGGTTGAAATCGGGTTGGATGCTGGCAAGAATTCAAATAGTTTCAGCGAGGTAAATTAGATTATTTATTGTGTCGATTCTCCCCAACATCAAATGAGATTTGTTTTGATAGACGTTGTACTTAATCACCTTGATTGACATCACTGAATTAGTTTGATTGATAGTTTCGGGTTCGGGCTGATACTATCGGGTTCGGGATCGAAAATCTGAGCCCGATTCCACCTTTGTTCTGATGAAATCTATGCCACTATGTATACTAAGCAGAAGGCAAAATTCATTTTTTGAGTTAAAATAGTGCGTGTAATTGCCATAAACATGGAGTAATATGATTATGTCCCCACACATAACATCAAGAGAACATATACAATCTAAATTTCAATGAAACAAATTGAATCTAATGGACAATATTTTTCCATCAACAAATCAGAAGATGTTCAGCAATCCAATTCGCACACAACTCTCACACAGCAGCTTTCGTTGCTATCATTAAATACTAACATTTGTAGCATATGTTTGCATGCTTGCCAAACATTATACTGTCAATGGTTCCAGATTTGAAGGTGCAGGGCTACCGCCTCGCTCACCTGGAATAACGCCTGTATTTCCCTCACTTTCTGATATTGAAATGCTTTCTATTTCTGCTAGAAAAATTGTTCCAATCAGCTGTCGTAATCTCTGGGCTAAAGCTGTGAATCACTCTTTAATTAAGGTTAAGCGGGAACCAAGTTTCATTAATCATTGAGTGGAGATTTATATTTTGCCTGCTTGTGTTCTCTTTTCTCCTCCTCATGGGGGTTCCAATCACCTGAAATACGAAGAGTCAAATCTCAAGAGCCGCTTAGAGCGCTGGTTGAATGGTGATTATGCTCAACTCTGGTACGAAGAATCCCAACAATTTAAAAAATAAAATAGATTATGGTAATGTAGACACAGAGCCATTCGTGATAAACAAAGACATTCTGATTAAATGTGTGAAAATTACATGTACAATATATGTTAAAATGAAAATCAACAAAGAAAAAAAAGGGTATGTTATAATGATTGTAAAAAATTTAACAGAGAAAATTATTTTGGGACTTAATAAATCTAAATTGGCGTAACTATTATAACTCAATGTCCATTAATGAGAAACTAAGCTTTATCAATAATAACTTGGATCAATTATATAATAAACATTGTCCAGTTACAAAGAAGATCATTCCTGTAAATCAAAAAAGAATTCCTAGTTGGAAAATATGGATTTCAGAAAAGTCTAAGAAACATATTAAAGAGAAACATCAAGCCTATAAAAATTTGTATAAAGATAAAAGTTATGAAAATATGAAGAATTATAAAATCTACAGAAATATTGCATCGAATAGATGTAAAAAAGATCTAAATTCATTTTTGAAATCTTCTTTTGAAAAAATGAAAACATGTTCTCAAAAGTGGAAATACATTAATAATTTTTTGAAACCACATTCAAATATTGAACCTGAATGCCTATTAGATAAGAAAGAGAATCATGTGTTCAATAAATTAGAAATATCAAATATATTTAATGAAGATTTCATAAACTTGGGAAAATTTAGTGGTCAGCAATATAATATCACGAACAAATTTGAAAAACATAAAAATTTAAAATTCAATGCAAGTTCATTTGCTTTTAGATATGTTTCNCTTGTAGACTGTCTTGAAGCTCTGTTCTGCGTTGCAGCGTGCATTTTCCAGTGCAGTGATGATACCATTCACAGATTCCATCCCAGCACTCAGGTCAGTCTCTTTGCTTTGCAGTTGCTTGGACTGTGTATCTGTATTCTGAAGAACAGCAACAGTTGTTAATAGACTGACAACAAATTCAGAAGTGGTGGAAAGTAGGGATTGAGCTTGAGAAGAAGCATTAGAATCCGTCCAACCTGCGATTGCCATCAGAGCTCGGGTGATGGCAACATAATATGTCACGAACTGCTCGAAAGAAGTCACCCAGGCTATCCAATGAGTCTCACACAGTTGTTGAATGGTGAGATGCTTCTTATCTTCTGATGTTCCAGGAGAAAGTTGGACGGNCTATCCTATATGGTTTTTAAAAGAATCGCTAAGTGTTATAGCAAGACCTTTGTGTTTTTATTTAAAGAATGCATTAAATTCAACTAATATCCTGATAAACTAAAGGTTTCAAAAGTTATTACAATCTATAAAAAAGGTATAAGCAACATTTCCTCAAACTACAGACCTATATCAATATTAACTGGAATTAATAAGATATTCGAAACAATTTTACACGATCAGATTAGCTGTTATTTTAAAAAATACAACTTGTTTAATCAAAATAAATTTGGATTTAGAAAACATTCTTCTACTATGAATGCTCTTTTGGATACAGTAGAAGATTGGAGACAACTCACACATACAAAGGAAAGTGTATATATTCTTTCTTTAGACCTTGCAAAGGCATTCAATTCTATAGATCATGGAATATTAATTAAAATTTGAAAGATACATACAACTTTGACCTTACTTCTTCTTCACTTATTGATGATTACTTAAATAATTGATATCAATTTGTGCAATTTAAAAATGAATCATCAAATCTTTTGAAAATGGAAAGGGGTGTTCCGTGAGGTTCTATTTTGGGTCCTTTGTTGTTTAATATCTATATAAATGATATTTCAAATCACATAAATATAAAATGTATGTTATATGCAGATGATACATTAATCTATACAACAAACATCGATGAACTACAAACCAATTTATATCTCATACATGACTACTATAACAAAAACATGATGTCTCTAAATACTGAAAAAACTGCTTTTATGCAGATGAATAAATTAACAAAAGACGAAACAAAACAAAATAGTTTCTTAACAACAAGGAAATTATAGAGCAACCAAGAATAAAATACTTAGGAGTGTTAATTGACAATCAAGTAAAACTCAAAGATCATATAAATTCTTTAATTCAAAAATGGCTGATACCATCAAGTTAATTAAAAAGATAACAGATTTATTACCAAGAAAATGGATCGCAATGTTATTTATGTAAATGGTTGTATCAAAATATACTTATTCTTGTTACTTGCTAACAAATCTAAGTGAAAATTCAAAAAGAAAATTAAATAACATTTTCAATTAGATGAACAAAATTATCAATAGCAATAATAATCGAATTAAAAGAAAATTGGCAAAAGATTATATGTTATTATATCCAGATGATATCATGCAACATTAAGATCTTGAAAATATTTTATAAAATGAAAGATAACATCTCCCTAAAATATAATATTAGACGTGGTACATATCAAATCAAGAAACTTA
Organism: Hofstenia miamia; assembly: GCA_900660155.1. NCBI lineage: Eukaryota > Metazoa > Xenacoelomorpha > Acoela > Hofsteniidae > Hofstenia > Hofstenia miamia. The sequence goes on along the minus strand of CABFPE010000208.1, from coordinate 1,077,329 downwards.
GAAGCAAAATTATGAAGGATTCATTCATAAATATTGCAGTAAAATTATGGAATAAATTGGATAAAGATGATCGATCTGAAAAAAGTTTCAATTGTTCAAAAAGAAAGTGGCTAATTTCATCAAGAATGCTCTAAAAAGGAATTATCTTAACAGTCAAAGAATTACTTCAATAAATACAAATAACTAAGTACATCATTCTTCTATTATCAATCTAAAATTAATGAATAAGAACTTATTTAACTATCCATAGAAAATGAACTATTATAGTAACCTCTGCAACAAAGAAATAGAAACAATTCAGTTAGTACTTATAGTAGATTTTTGTACACTTTTTTCTATATTGTAGAAAGCACTAACTTTATTAATAAATAAATAAATAAATAAATAAATAATAAATAAATAAATATATTTACAATAGTACAAAATTCAAACTTGGTATTCACCATTTGAGTTAATGATTTTAGAAGATCGTACTGAGCTCCCTGTTCAATTTGAACCGACTGAAATGATGAAGGTAGACATCCAGGAAATTCACAACAGATTGTCGATCATTTAATTCAATGTTTGATCTATGTACCTCCATATTCGGAAAAATATAGCGATCACAAAGCTTAATATCTGGTGAATACGGCGGTTGGGCAACTCTACCAGTGTTGTTGGCCAGCAGAAACTCGGTTGTCGGCTTTGAGACATGTGGCCGTGTATTGCCGTGCATGATGGTGGTAGTTCCTTGCCGACGCACAGATAAATTTATTGTGCTTCAGGAATAAATATACCGCTCACTATTTACTGTCTCGCCGGGTTGTAGCACTTTGAAGTATAACAGTCTGATCTGAAATTCACTGCTACAATAATATAAAATTTCTTGGCGGGCATCCCACGTCTGGGTATTGTTGGACGATCATCATCAGCCAAATTCACCCTTGCTCTGACCTTTTCTTTGGCAGAATAAGGTTTGGCGTACAGCCATTTCTCATCGATCACAAGCACATTGCCATTGATTGTGCCCAGTATTGTTGCAGCTCCGCTGACCCGTTGTTTCCTGTGAGCCTCAGTCAGCTGGCAAGGAATCTATTTTGTGCAGACACTTCTCTTTTTTAGATATACAGCAAGAATTCTTTGAACTGTGCTTTCGTGTATATCCATTTATATCAAAAGTATTTTTTTTGTATGGCATTGTTTTACAACCGTGGTATAAAAATGTAAGCAAAGTAAGCCAGAAAACTAAGTTTGATAAGTTAGGAATTAATTGTAATGATTTGAATCATTTCTAACCTCAAAAGCCATTGTTAACACGTTCAGTACCATCAAGATATTGGTTTGTGCCATGCTATAACCCAAAAAAAATTAAAAAACTAAAAAAAAATTTTTTTTAATATATTTAAAACTTATATCAGAACGATGTGCCAGTGCGCAGCCCAAACAACTGCAAACCTACTTATAACTAATATTATCTAACACGATATAGTCTCGTGCTGGCGCATAATATGGAGTGCTCAAATCACGAGATTATCTCGTGATGGTACTGAAGGAGTTAAGTCTATTTTAAAAAATATCTCTAAATTTTCAGATTTAAAAAGTGTACAAGTAGATCGAAACATTATAGTTTATTTCCATATTTATTGCATGATTGCAAATAAGCCTTTGCTANTTTTTTTAAATATATTTAAAACTTATATCGGAACGATGTGCCAGTGCACAGCCCAAACAACTGCAAACCTACTTATAACTAATATTATCTAACACGATATAGTCTCGTGCTGGCGCATAATATGGAGTGCTCAAATCACGAGATTATCTCGTGATGGTACTGAAGGAGTTAAGTCTATTTTAAAAAATATCTCTAAATTTTCAGATTTAAAATAATGCTGGTATCACATTACTGAATGTTGCAATTTGATGGTGCTGATATGAAGAATATTTGCGCAAAATTTCGTTTTTGTATCATAATCCAATCTAGTATTTTATAGGGGAAGGAAATCCTCTGTTGTTAAGAATGAGACAAAACCCAGTTAGAAACATCAGCAAAATAGATAAATAAGTCGTCTCTATATTAACATGGGAGCTAGTAATGGATCTTTTCCAATTCAGTTTTGATTGATCAATAATACAGAAGCAGATTTTATTTGATTTATGTTTGGGAGTGCAATGCCCCTCTTTGCACCCCCGTGGCTATGACCCTGTGAATGCAACTATGGGTAAGTGTGCTCGCGAGTAATGTTAAATATTTGGTCTAAAATGATTTCCTCACTTGAAGTACATGAAGGTATTAAACATTTCATTAAATTTACAAAACCTATTAGATTTTCCCTTATCTAGGAAAGACCTAAACCAGTATTTTAGTTTTTGTAGATAAGAGCAAGCCCACAAGGGATCTTGAATATCAAGGGTTTTAAAGCCTACGTGAAGGAAAATATTCCTCTATTCTATGGATCTTGGATGTATTGTTAGGTCGTGAGTCATGAGAGTCTAAGTTGTTTTGAAAAATGCATCACACATTCTAAGAAATTCAAAGGTTAATTAGGGTTAAAAAAAACAAAGTCTAACCTACAAATTTGACAAAAAATTATATCAGTATAGGGGAGGGGATGTTCTACATCGTTGTGCAATTGAAAACTATCAAAAAAATACCGCGATTAGATTAAGTGAAGAATAAGGATATCTAAACCAAGACAATATTTAATTCAAATAAAAATGTGGGATATCGTCAGTACTTTTCCAACTTTGAAACGAAAAACTAAACGTCCTTGTAAATGAGAATAACAAATTATGTGGACAGCTTCTTCAATGTTCGAGGAAATCTTAATAATAAAGTCAGGATTCCCTGCAAGGACAATACAATATGTTTTTTAACGGTTTGTGGAAAGAGATAGAAACTAATTTAAAAGGGACAACAATATATGATATATGAAAAATTATTTTAGCTTAATTAGAAACTGTAGGGCAAATAGAACCCATGAAAATCATTATTATTACCCTACAAAATTATTCAAGTGAAAATTTCGGCACCGAATTCGAAATGAAAATTTCGCTTACGGCAAGCTCTAGGTGAGTTACTAACGTCATAAAAATAATTTCTCTTCAATAGTATTCAATGATTACTTCAGCTTATATTCCAATATATTAGTATTTCATAATAGAATTAAATAAAAATGAGCTCAACAGTTTTGAGAAAAAAAGTATTAGTTGTATTTTTTTCAGACACACATGTTTATTGAATTATTAATGATAACAAATGTCATATATTTACCTAATTTGAGTTAATTTGTAATTCTGGTTTATCCCTAGAAGTTTTTTCAAATATTAACAACCATCACTAGTGAAATTTGAGATCGAATTTCAAGCGATAAAAAGATCTAGGAAATTTTATGGTTGCAAAAGATTAACTGACAGGCTTTTTGAAAATTTAACAAAAATTAATTCTAAGGCCACGGTTGGTAGCAAGAAAAGTTACAAAATCACGTCACATCGCTAACTATCTCGGTGGTTAGACGTGCGATTTTACCAAAATGTGACAGATCACTCGTGACCAATCACGTAGTCTAACCGTGGCCTAACAAGTAGAAGTAATGATAAGCAATATTATTTTTTAGAAAATCATTTATGTGTTGGCTCGCATTGCATATATTCAATATAAAGAGCTAAAAGTGGCAATCAAACGATGTGGTGTTTGACTAGAAAGAATTTTCCGCTTTCATGTTGCCTTGCTTCATTAAAAGATTAATATATATATATCGCAGCCCTAATTTACTGTAGAAGGGTTTCAAAACATATTTTTAGTTGAACAAAGTCATAGACAAGTTGAGGTTCTATCTTAGCCGGATCGAAGTCTCCTAAATTTAAAGAAAAGTCCATTACTGCAAAACTTAGCTATTATTAGGAATAATGTTAGCCACAATTTCAGTTGTAAGCACAGAAATTTAAGAATTATCTATTAAGTGGAATGGAAAATTCTATTCATTAAGAATTAAATCATGCTAAGCAACTTCGTAAATTACGCTTTCTAATTTGTACATAATTAGTAAAATTATTTAGTGATGTAAAAAACAAATGTATATATTTTCTAAATTCTTGTATTTTGCATTAGAGATATTTAGTGTAATCTGAGATGAATTCCATTATACTTAGTTCGGATTTAAAGTTTTCGTAACATATAATGTGTCTTTAGTTTGATTAGTATCNAAACAAATGTATATATTTTCTAAATTCTTGTATTTTGCATTAGAGATATTTAGTGTAATCTGAGATGAATTCCATTATACTTAGTTCGGATTTAATGAGTTTTCGTATCATATAATGTGTCTTTAGTTTGATTAGTATCTTTCAATAATAATTCCTGATAATGAAGCAAAGGCTATTAAGAAATTCAAGGGGCAATTTAATAATAGAAATGAGTTCAAATGTAAATCTGACCTGATATAAATTTTTTAAACTAGCACAACATCCTCCACTTCGTGCACGATATTTCCACTTTTCTTTTACACAGTTGTATCCGAATACAAATATTGGTTTAGGCATTAACACATTCTAAGAGAACAGAAAATTATTCCAAAAACTATTAATGGATCAGTCATAAACTTTTCTTCCTTTGATTAATTGTTTTCATTAGAATACTTACGAAAACTAAAAATTTTTAGAAACATTTTTACATTTGAAGACAAGAGACAAAATATCACCTGAAATACATTAGAGAACAAATTCTTTTAAAAAATTAAGCTTAAGACGGAATTGATAAACAACTCATTTGTTTATTTTTGCATTGATCTGTGGGATGAACTACCATCTCAAAGAAAATAATCTAAGACAAATACAAACAAGTTTTTATAATAAGAAAAATAAAATATTTTAATTATCAAAGATCTCGAGCATTTCCGATAACAAGCTTAATCACTAATTAGGAAATGAAATTTTTAATATCTTCATAAGTGTTTGAGACTGAAGATTAAATTAAATTAAATGGAAAATTTGTTCACAGCGGCCTCTATATTTGAGTTAAGTAAAGCATTTAACTTAATAAATTTCGATATTTTAATGCAATCACAAACATGGAGTGAAAATTGCATTATAAGTAAATGATATTTCAAATTCCTTGATAAATGAAATTATTTACAAATACTAACAACAAAAAATCTCTTTGGGTCAACCAGACAATTAATAAAAGTTATTGAAAATATAATAACATATTTCAATTGTAACATAATAAAAATCAATTTATCATTTTTTCATCTAAAGAATAATGAATGATTTTAGAAAATATTTCAACTAATGTCTTTCATAAAGAAATTAGTCGAAGTAAATGTGCAAATTATCTAGCTGTATTACTAAGAAATGATTTAAAATTAGATAATTTTATCCCCCAAAAATTGAAAAAAGTTAAATATTTGTAACATTTTGGTCATATAGGAAAACCGTTACATGTTCTGTCCAATCCAATCCAATCTAATACAAAAATTCTAGAATTTTCCAATTGGAATCCAATCGAATTACAATCTAAATTTGAGTTTGCTAATCCAAATTTTCTTTGCAACATACATTAGATGTTTTTGATTTCACATAATATTTATTTAAGTATATGCACAGATTTTCTGTATGTGGTTTTTAGGGCTTTGATTTCCCTTGTAAAACTAGAAAAATCAGAATTACTACTAAAAACAAATTCATTGGCTTTATTGGTAGAAGTTTTCGACAACAATGATGCCAAATACGAGATTCTGTAGTCAATTAACATCACCCTCAATTGCAGAAATCTCTCTGTTAATCTCCATATTTGTTTGTTTCTAAGTCAAGTTTCAGTTATAAAGTATGCTCACCTATTAGAGTCTTGCGGGCACATTCCTGTGGGTTCGAGATGATTTTCTGAAATCTTTTGAGCAAATGTTTAATTTACTTCATACAATAACTTTTATCTAAGTTTTACAAATTTTGACGCTCATTTTAAAACTGGCACATGCTCGAAGGTGCCTCATCACTAAAATTTCAACGTACCTAACACACGAAGAAGAATCCAATGATTTGTAGTTATTTTATTCATTCTCCGAAAATGAAGAGTGTTTATGGCAAACATTGTATCATCTTGCTCCCAGTCAGAATATAGGAGAAATATTTAAGATGCCCCGGCACTTCAATAGGATGAAAACTTTGATATCTTATCATATTGGAAGAATTCCTTTTACAAAACTTAGATCAGTTGCAAGATCTTATCTAACCACAGAAGCTTTAGAAAAACCTCCTGAACTATCACTTAGTTCAGCTGGACTTACAATTCCAGCTTGATCCGTACAACGACATTTTGCCCATCTGAATGAACTCTTAGTTATTAGAAAATATAGTATGCAATGCTGTATAGGAAAAAATACTGCAATATTCCTGTTTTGCATTCATGGGTGTTCGATTGCGAGTTTTGTAAAATTCGATGCTATGTTAGTAGGAAACCCGTGGGAGTGGGATCAATTCATTGTGCTGCCAAAAGACTATTCCCTCCCTGGTGCTAGTTTAGATATTTCTTTCAACATATATTGTGGCATAGAGGGAGGAAAAAATCATTTCTACTTGTTGAAAACATTCTTACTGTAGTTGGAATTCATCACAAATGATATTTATTACTAACATCACGAAAATCATAAAGTTTACCGCAGCAAAATTAAAACAAAAAAATTATATTTTCAATTATATGTTTGACATGAAGCATATTTTGCCGAATGATGAGTAAACACGTTTTACAACAAAGTTTTTTACACAGTATTGGATTTTACACAAAACTGGATTTTAAAAAAAGTATGTACCACCATAGACTACTAAGACACTAGAAATCTATTGTACTACTCTATTATGTAAAATTGTAAATCCACTACGAAGCACTCTGAATGTACATCGATACTAAAAAGTTGAAATTTACAACTGTTGATTGTAGTGTTGGAACCGTGCCTTGATTTTTTCGACACGAGCACGGCACAAGAACACGCAGTGGGGCACGAGAACAGCAAGGCACCAAATTTAAGAAAATTTTCAACACGATTCCGGTACTGTAAGAAAGTCTATGCATTTTTCGTTAAATGTAAAACGCATCTTAGACTAAAACTCTATGAATGAAATGTTTTTGTTGGCAAATATTTTAATAGTATAACAAATGGTTCAAGAAACAAAACTTTCATTGATTTTAATATGCAAATTAATATATTTAGAAAATCAAAATTACTAATACATTTGATATGCATTTTAATGAGGGCACGGGAACAGGCACCGCAAGGCACGGCACGATATTAAACCCGGCATCGTTCAAACACTTTTTGATTGATGTTTGTATTGATTGATGTTTCAAAAAATTCTTCAATTTCTAAAAGCTTTCGAACACCTCACATTATGGAAAATATATTCTTCAGCCACTATGCGCAACATTTGAGTTCAATTGGGTCTCTTTCAGTATTTAGGACAACGAAAAGTCTACCCAGTATTGGATTTTTATGCAATAGTGGCTTACGTTGTACTGAAGGGCAACGTGAAAACGTAATTATATTTTGGACATTGGATTTGTGGAAAGATTTTTTTCAGTATTGAATTTATGCAATGTTGGAGTTTGACTGTACCATGATGGAATTCGCTTCATTTATAGCGCTAAAGTGACTCACAAATATATACTCAATCCATGAGGTTTCAAGTTAAATCTTAAATGAATTCCTTCGTTAATTCTGAGTGATGTCTTCCAGTAATTAGGCATGATAACCAACACCGGATTAGTAGAAATTTCAATTAGTGACTTAATAAGATAAAACTTTCATAATAAATTCCTCCGGCCTAGAATGAAGTCAGCTCTCATAGTCTTCTATATTTGTATAGCTCTTGTTTGCAGCAATCCCTTTTTTGAAACATCGCAATACACAAGAAATCCATTGTCAGGTTCATATGAAAGGGTAAGCAATTACTTACAATCAACCTTTGACATTTTGCTATTTCTAATTGCCAACTCTTAGTTTTTGTAATTCTCATTTTCCAATTTGTGATTATGTTCAGAATTTGTTTATTATAAATAAAACATTGAAACAATGCAAATCTTAATAAAAGGGTAAATTTTCCTATGAATTTTCTAATCTCTAAGCATTACAATTATTTCTGTAAATTTATCTTAATTCAAGTTAAAAATTCTAAATGCAATTTCATTTTGCATTGCTAAGCAATTAAGCATAAATTTTTGGCATGAGAAAATTTAAATAAATTTACTTGAAATAAAAGAAAATTTACATGCTCCAATTACTTTAAAAGTACTTGACCATACTTTTAATCAAGCTATCAGAAGTGAACTTAATTTTAAGAATGATTTTGTAATTTATTAAGTAATTTCTAAGGAGTAGAGCTCAGTATTTCAACATTGCAATTTACGTTATGATCATGGTTCATTGATTTCTATGCCAAGTGAAACAAAATCTTCGGTATTCTTGAATGATTTCTGTGGCTTGCAGATAGAAAATAGATCAATTCAGGACAAAACGTCTACAATATCATGCATAAGCATAAAATGTATTAGAATGTAAGTTGGTAACTAAAATATTTGTCTCTCTTCATCAACAATCCTGTTCTGGGAATAGACATTTGTAAAATTTTATGCAGTTTAAGATAAATATAAATGGGCCCTGTGAAGAACTCAAAGTATCTATGGCATAGTTGGAACCGGCCGGAAATAATTAGGCCCGGCCTGTAGCCGGTGAATGAATTAGTCTACCCGGCCGATTCTGGCCGGTTTTGGGCCGGCAAAAATGCAAATGTGCATTCTCATATAACCCAATAAAAATGTTATAGACCCAAATATATAAAAAAATATAAAATTATAGAAAATACTATGGCCATTGACCGTTAGAAAAAGCTTCCTTCAATACGCTTATTAATTCAACGGAAGCACTAACTAATAGTGACTGCTTCTCTGAAATGATTCGTGAGAGACTGAATTATTGATGTTGGAACAACTCAATCTACATGTAATGAGGTTTACATACTCACACACACCACGTTACGAAAAAAACAGCTTTACAACCTGCAAGTAATGTTTTTGTTCCATTTTGCAAAATGTTTTTTGAAATTTTTCTCACAAAATTACTTTATTGGTCTTTGTTTTGACTCTGATCTTCACTAATTTTAATATTTTTTGGCTAAAACTCGGCTGGTTTAGACCGGTATGTTTTTGCCGGCCTTAATAATTATTCTGGGCCGGCATGCGGACGGCGAAAAACCGGCTGACCGGTTCCAACTCTGATCTATGGTAGAATTTAAAAATAATTCACTTCACATAAAATTATGATTTTTAAAATATTTGATGATTTCTCTAAGAAAAAACTTAAAACCTCCTCTTACCTTGAACTTGGAACAAATCAAAGTGATTGAGACATCTATCTACATGAATAGAAGAAACGGTTAAGTTTGGTAGTTGTTCCCATGGGCTTTAGATTAATGATTACCTAAATGATAGACATGGAGAGAGCTTGAAATTTTATAGATAATCCTAGTTTTAAAGACAAATAGTTCATCATTTCAAGTACGAAAGCACTTCAGTACTTATTTTCAAAGTAATATTCGAACATGTTCACAAAAAGATGTGACCATATTTCATAATTTACAAAATTTGTAATAGCCTTGAAAAGAATTTTTTGAAAATTTGGAAAAATGGGTTGTCTTTTTAAAAGAACACAGGCAGTTTAAGGTTAATAATATATATCTGCTAGACCACTAGCAATTAATATATGAAATAGGATGGATATCTTGATACTTAAATTACATCTCTTCTATTCGTAATTGTCGAAATTCCCTCTTGAAAATAAAGCCACAAAAATTATATTGTGCATGTAGTGCATGTACATATTTGTATTGTTGCAAATTCTACAATTATAGTATTTAAATTTTATAGATTATGTTTCATTATTTTAATATACCTTTTTGTTCATTAATGAAATGATTTTGTGACTTATTTCCGTTTTTGAAGTCGCTGGGAAGAGGTGGCGGCTCGTGCATGCAAAAAGTTGGGCAAGCAAATATTTTTATATAACCAAATTAGTTTAAAAATTCAATCATATTATTGAAATATGATTAGTCCTGCAGTTCTCTTATAAATCATTTTCAAGAAAAATGCTAATGATTTCTGTAGTTTTTTCTCCTCTAATGGTTATGCTTGAATTTCTTAAAATTTTTTTAAACAGAAAATAGTCGTTCTGCAAAATCCAAGTTTGTATTCATTCAAATATTTTCAAATTTTCTCTAAGGCAGTCAATAAATCCTGCATTTCAAAATAATGAATAAGAATTTTTTCGATTTACAATGAAGGCATGTTGATGATAGAAAACCAGATAAATTACAAAGTTTTGCCAAATTGAAAAATTTAAAGATGGAATTTCAATCAGAAAATGGCAGTTGAGGGAAATCACATTTAAATTGATCAAAATTTTTTAAAATTTACTAATTCTATAAAACCATATATGCACAGGAATGTGAATCTAGTTTTCATTTGAATGCAGATAACGTCAATTTATTTCAAAATATATTATTCTTAAGATATCCACATTATATTTGATTTTTTTCATTCACAATTCCAATAACTCTTTTAATTTCTGTAAAGAAAACAAATGGCTACTGTTTTATACTTAAAAAAAAATTGTATACCAGATAGGAGCCTCAGTCAAATATATTTTTATTTCTGGTACTGCGTGAAAAGAGAAATGTTTTTGATTGATTTAAGTAATAAATATCATGTTTACAACGGAAATGTTTCAATGTGCGGCAATAAGCGGACTATTTGCTATGCCAGCTAAATCTTCGCGCGATGAGTTGAAGAAAACGGAGAGTTTTGTCGTTTGACGGAGCATAGGTACAGCAACTTTAAGCATCTGCTTGCTGTGACGCAATCACTCAATGATTTTTAAAACAAATTGTAATGAATTATGTCCTATATTCCATTCATATTGTTACTTGATTCTTAAATGTTGTTTTAAGGCAAACATAATTTACGATTTGTACATTTGCATAGATATTAAATTCCTACAATGAAGAATGAAATTGATCATTTATTAAAAAATTGTTGGGCAAACACTGCTTGCCTTGCTTACACGTACGAGCAGTCTATTCATTTCATTTTAGAATGGTTATCCAAATTCGGCAATATTTTCACACACATGTTAAGCTTTTTTGATCTGCAAAAAAACTAGCGAATTATATTATTTGGGAATAATGCCCCATGTTAAAACAAAACTTCTCTTCACTTCACAGATATTCTTAGAAAAGACAAGAACAATTGAAGAAGCGGATTGAATGTGAAGGTTGGAAGACATTTCACGAAGCATGTCACTAAATCTGAAAGGACTGTTTGTAAATTTTATTAGAAAATTTGAAAATATATTAAGGAAATTATTGTGTAGCTCTGCATTTCTACTAAGTTTGGAAGAATACATTTACATGTAAATTATGTTACTTGGAATTATAATATCAAATGACCTAAAATAAATTGTATAATTGAATTAAGGATTTTCAATACTAACGTTGAAAATTTTTTACCTTACGTAAAGCATCATAAAGTTGAAACATCTTGTATTGCAATTATGATTATTTTTTACACTGAATTTTTAAATAATTTCATTTCTAAATTTAATTTTTTACTAAGTTTATGATATATGTAATTCCATTATGAAGGAAGTCGTAGCTTTAATGTGGGAAATATTCAATTATCAGCAAATTGATTGTCATAATTTGTTCAATATATGTATACTTAATATCCAAATTATATGAACATATATAAAATTTCAAATGGCCTCACTGAAATAATGAATGTGGTATTAACTCTCAAGTAATACACAATGAAACATAATTTCCACATCATAATGGAAATTATCAACTTAAATGTATACGTATTTTTTGAAAACTTGCTTATTTCACAAACTGCATAATTAGCAAAACATCAAAAACATAGCTACACTTTTAAAAAAGTACTTAACGCAAAAAGATGGTCCAATTTTAAATTTCTTAAGCTTAAGTAACTGCTAATACACAAATTAATACAAGAATTGCTGCATCTTATGATGGTCTAATTGATTATATTTTAGTTCCAAAAATAATGACCATGTTGAGCATTGCTATTCAGAATGTCAATCATATCAGTTATCAGGTTCTTCTTGACTGTACGATCATATATTTCCAGTCACAGCCTGCGGCTGTAACTGAAGTAAAACACTAGTTCAAATACTCTATTGAAATAAAACACTGATATTTCATATTTTGTTATCGAGCATACAATTATCGTGTACGAGAAAAGGTGATATATGAAGTGATTTTAGCATAATTGATTAATTAATCATTGTTCAAAAAGCTTAACAAAATATAGGTTATCTTTTCTTACATTAGTAAATTTTACCGCTTTTTCGATCACATCAACTTTTATCAATTGATGCACTTAGTGGCAAAATGACAAATTTTTTTGCAATTTACAAATTTATTATTACCGTAAATATAGAGCGAATTTTTTTTCTCGATTGTAGTTCTTATATGCCTAAAAACAATTCAAACAAAGCGATAATTGGAAATGTTTAAGGACTTCTCTATTAATTGGTTTTAAACATTGTTCCTTTGATTAGATATTGGTTCGAAATCAATCCACATATCAGTGACGTAGCCTGTTATTATCGATTTTTCAAATTTCTGCAAATGTAATGTCTATAATTTTTTATTATGAAACTCTTTCGTTAACTATATAAATTTACAAATACAAATTATTTATAGAGTTTTCCTGGAAACTATCGACCAGTATATTAAGAAACGAACTATTACTATTAATACCTATAAATTTACATCTCATTAACTGTGTAATAATAAAATCAAACATTGATGTTTTGTCAGCAAAGATGTTGCACATAATTGTAAGTAAAAAAATTAATTGCTTTTTTGCGCAGCAATTCTCGGTGCGCTGGGTCTTTCATGCGAAAGTGATTAAGCTGAAAAAATTCAATAGGAGACGGTAACCATCCCTTCCTCTAACATCTCCCTGATGTGTGCGGCCGGATTAATAGTGGATACGCGCTTGATGTTTTGATGATCGTAAAATTGGCTTCTGTTGGCACTACCTGTCGAGGTTTTGGGATGACTGCCACCAATTGCTATTAAGACCATAAATGCAAATAAGAAAATTTTACACATTTAATGCAACAGCTTTCAATAAGAAAATTTTACACATTTAATGCAACAGCTTTCAAATGTAAAAAATGAGGGTAATGCAATATTGCTTCTTTCAAAATTCATCATATAAAGCTTTTATTTGTTGTTTGAGAATGTTATCACAATAAAATTTTTCAATGCATTCCATTTTACAGATCTATAGTGAACAAAAAAAGATATAGCTTATGATTAGATCTAAAAAAAATAATCCCCATCACAGCCATCCTGATTTAAAAACTATGGTGGAGTCCGGACAGGAAAAAATAAATTCAATTCCGGACATGGCAGGATAATTTTTTGTTTCAAACTCAGTCCTATATTGTACAAAACATGCAATATTTAAATATTGTTCATTGACATTTACATTTTTATCTCCAATTTGTCAAACACCTTAGTTTATAAACATTTGTAAGTCATTAATTTGTATTTATTGAAGTTTTATATTTTATTAAGCTGAAAGAAAATTTAGAACTAAGAATGTCTGATTTTCTAAATGCATAAATATATTAATGTCATACAATATGTAATCATATTTAATATTTATGAGGTGCGATCAATAATTTGACTGACTTGAAAAATGATGCCCACAAATAATTGAATTGGAATTAGTGTTGACCATTTAAATGAATCGTTTTAAACGGTTTTAAACGTTGAAATCAAGCGTTTGATTTAAATGCAGCAGTCAATTAAACGATTTCGTTTAAACTTCGCTTATTTGACGGGCTTTATTTAAATTGAGGGCATCTACAATGTAGTAAACAAGGAATAGATAGCATATTGACACTTAACGAATTGCTTTTAATCAGTTTTTATAGGATGAAAATTTGGAGAAAAAAGCAAAATCTTATCGTAAGTTATGTAAATTTGAATAAATCAGATATTTTCACGGAATATGTTGCAAAGCATAAGCGGATGGTCCTACTGTAGTAATTCAAACTAATCTTTCAGATGTTCAGGTGTTTTATATATGTCAAGCGAACACAAATGCTGATGTGTAAATTCCATATAGAGAACTGGCTTCAACGGAAAATTATCTAGAAGAAATTTTATAGCAAAGAACCGGCTTTTGAATTATTTGCTGAAAGTACTCAACTACCTCAGCTCGGAATAGTTGCACGATACTTGCTCAAAATTGTACCCTTCAGTAGTAATAAAACTCCAGGTTGTATATATGCAGTTTTCTAAAAATGATCATTTTTTAATAACTTTTTACACTTTTCTATTGATTTCGATATGAAAAAAGTCGTTTTTTAGAAATTCAGGATTTTACAGCCATGGGTTAAAAACTGCAGGCATACCCATATAAATAATTATTCAATTATACCCCATTTTAAACTATGCACCAATATGTTTTAGAGCAAGTTTTTGCATTTTTATAAAATCTACCTTTTGCAGACATCCCAAAATGTTTTCAAAGCCATTTGTTCAAAATTTTTACATGAAATTCAGTGCTTCTAATTTTAATTTCTTAAGCAAAACATAAAACCTATCAGATGTCCTAACAAAGGGTTTTTCTTTAAGAAATTACAAGTATTTTTAATAGCATAGCAATAGCCCCTACCCAATCCATAGTCATTGTAAAATCGACCATAACTGTCGTGGAGGATTGAATGTGTATGACAACATTGAATAGTTCCAAATAAATATTCAAATAGGCTTGTTAAACATCCCTCTCCTGGACAAATCAAACCAATGTCCTGGTTGAATTTATCTAATATATCACTTATAGAAATGTTATTTGCAAAATTAACCATATAAAGACGTTGGTAAGCTAAACAAGACTTGAGAATCACAGCATTTAACTTAGAATAATTAAATTTTTGTATTTTAAAGTTATGTATTACATATTTTATAACTTCTTTTGGACTGGTTAATTCACGTTTCCTTGTTTCATTAGAACAGCCCATAGATTGCACTCCATAGGTTTTTTATTTTCCCCTGTGTTAGTATTATTTACTGTTTTCAGTATAATTGGTTCACTTACAATTTGAACTCTTTTACTCATTTCTATATAAGACATTGGTTTTATACACTCCTCTAGATAATCGTGACAAAAATTCAATTGCTAAGGATAATTCTTTTAATCCAGACCTTTTTGAAAGTTAGTCTAACTATGACTTTATATTTGTAAATAAGGAAAACTGTACACAAAAATTTTAATGAAACTTTGTAGTATACACACACAGCAAAGTGTCCTCTATATTAACACTAGAACTCCGAAAATTTGATTCACCGTTTAATGCCTAATCCGGTCATAGATGACCAGTATTTGTGTAGTGAGATTTATACAGGCATTCAGGTTCATATATAATAAACACTGCTGCTGTTATCTGATGCAATATCCCACATAATTTGATTTTTGCTGCTTCTCTTGCCATTAATTTTTAACTAAAACGATCAAAACTGTTAATTACATGCTCAATATAAAGTTTATTATTGCATAAATATAACTACACAAACGCATGCATGAAATGTTTAGTCTGGGTCACAAATGACCGGTTTTCGGAGTTTAAGAAGTATTAATGATTTTTAATATCTAAATCTGTATGTTTTCCGAAAATTCGTACTTTACAGAAGAATTAGTGAATATAGGTGTAAACTTTTAAAAATTTTTAAATGTAGGGAAGTAGTTGTTTACCAATTGCATCAAAAACGGTCATAAATGACCGGTTCGGAGTTCTAGTGTTAAAAGTTAAGGGACAACATGTTCTGTATTGCTTTAGCACATGAACTATATGTCCTGTATTGCATGAAAAATATTTTCCCAAGTAATTATATAATAATGGATTATGATGAATATAGAAAACTAGTAAATCTTGAAGATGAAGTCAGTAAGCAAGAAAAAGATTTTACAACAAAAACGTGACTACATTAACCAACAAAATGAAGTTCACTACACCTTACAAGAAACATACAAACCTATTACAAAAATTATTTCAGATCAAGGAGATCTATTAAAAGATCAAACAAATGTCATTAAGGAAAATCTAAGGGATCAAACAAATGAATTAGCTGAAATGAGAAAGAATCAAATGCAATTACAAGATGCAATAGAGGATTGGAAGCCATATAATCTAAATAATCTACAACAGTTAGAAGATGAAAGTTCTCTTGGAGATGAGAGTTCTCTTGGAGAAGCAGGAGAAAAGGCTCCACAAATTGAAAAACGACTTTTTTCAAATCGAAATCAATAGAAAAGTGTAAAAATTTATTAAACAATTTTTAGAAAACTGCATGTATACAACCGGAAGTTTTATTACTACTCCCTTCTCAACTAACTCCTATAAGTCATTGCTTGCGGGCTTCATTCTTATCTAGTAGAAACAAGATTTCAATGGATTCTATCTGAAATAAACGTATTGTGTTGGAACTTAAGCAGATGACAGATAAATTATTTTGAATATACGTACTTTTTGCAAAAGTTATAGCTTATTGAATGCAGTTTGTTTATTTAAATTAGTCTAAGCTATCGTTCAATTAAAATTTCATAGCTTAATTGAATTTATACATTTTAAATGTCTTTTAAATGATCAACACTGCCTTGAATGCTAGATTACAATCGATCAAAAATTTTATTTTCAAGTTAATATTCTTAAGCATACATTTTTGATAACGGTATCGGCAATTCAGCAAAGACTAATGTAAAAGCTTCTCATTAAAACTTCAAAAACCCATTTCTTAGCATTAATTAATTCGTTGTTGTCAAATGATTTTTCCGGTAATTATCCCTTTAGTGTAGCAAATGAAAGGTAGTCAGAAAGTTCAATGTTCTGAGAATAGTAAGGCTGTGTTACCAAATCATTTTTAAATACCATTCTGGGCAATTGGGCTGAGGTGAATTCGTGCATTATCCAGATCGGGCCCGCCATATCGGTGGGGTTGAAGTGGGCTTAGCCCATCTGTAAAATCTTGAGCCCCACTAAATTAATAATCTGCGTAAAAATGAAATTACTTTATTATAATTAACAAGGACGTCAATATATTAACGTCCTTGTAATTAGAGCGTTGAAATATTTTTAGCCAACGTTGTGAGACATATAGAGGTGCCTAAATGGGTTTTTAACCTAAAATGCCATTCTTAGACATATAGCTCCGTTAAAAAAATGCAAAAAAATCAAATACAAAAACCCTTCAACGAGTCTTTTCACCTCATTACAGTTCCATACTCTGGAAGAACACATTTAGGCGACCACGCGCAATCAACAAAAGGATCCGTAAGCACACCAGATGGGGACAAGTAATATATTAATTGTCACTAAACATGTCTCATTAGGATGCAAGAAACGTTTGGCAATATTTTTACTCTACTGGAACCACAGACAGCAAATTCAAGATATCGGATATGCACCCAAAAATATTCTACGGAAACTTCAATAAGTTAACCGAAACGGACATACTAAAAAGGAAGTGGGCAACCCGTCAAACTGAATGGAAATGAACGGAAAAGTTTCGTCAAAATTTATTTACAAAACCCATTGAAATCAACCGCTCATTTGAACTCAAAGTTTCAAGAAACCCAAAACAAAGTTGGTTCAACATTGATAATATACCGAGCACTTTCAAATACATCGATCTGTAAGAAAAACGTGCGAAAAAACTGCCACTGTTGACACAAAGACAGAAATATCACCAGGTTAGTTTCTATTAAACATGGCAGCTGGAAGGATTTTTCAGAAGTGTTTTCATAACCGATGAGTCCATGTTCCAGCTGCATTGAAACATTTCTCATTTGTCTACGACAGCCAAGACGCCTCTCAAGCAATCTAATATTTTTTCCAAAAAATGCACGTTTGGTTTTTACCTGAAAGTTGTGGAAGGATGTACAGTAGAGGGTTTAAAGTATACTAATATATTTGCAGGGTTCATCTGATTTGCGAGCGGTGTTATCAGAATGGATGGAGTCTTCAGCATATCCAAAATTTCTCCAGAGAAAAACATTTTCTAAATTTTGCAGTGGCCTGCCAACTCACTGGAACTTTCACCCATAGAAATGTTTAGGGGATCATGAAGGACGATGTGGAAAAGAAAAATCCAAAATTTTCTGGATTCCAAAGAAAAATTTACTCCGAGAATGCAGAAGAATTTGATGGATTCAATTAAGGACAGATTTCTGAAATGTGTTCTCTCCCGAGACAATGTTGTCTAATTTCTTTTACATTAACTTATAGAAAACTTGCCATCAATTTTGTTACTATGCGTGTTTTTTTATTAAGAGATTGAAAAAAATTCAGTTTCTCATTTTTTGACCATATATTTCCCATTTTTCGTATTAATACTCCATATCGAATATTATGTGAAACATTTACATACGTAACATTATTATTTTTTTGTAAATAGGTGATTTTTAATTTCATTAATAACCACGACCTTAGCCCTGATAAAAAATTATATAAAATATATCAGATAATAGCCTGACACAATAAATATACATACCGGTATACGTGTAAATGATATTTACTTTTATATAAGTATTATATAAAATAAAATTAAACTACTTTTATACGTTTGATTGGCTATTTAAACTTTAATTCCGTACTCAATTTTTTATTATGGTGAATATAAATGATATAAATGAAGTTTCAATAGTGAGAATAGCATCAATTCAAATATCTTACCATCCAAAAAAAGAAAAGTAAGTCTACTGATTCCTTTTTAAAAATAGATGTGTCTAATGTAAAAAGTGAAGGACCAGCTATAGACCATTTTCCAAAAAAAACAAATGTTATGAAAACTGTTTTTATGCCAATTTAATTGAGATGTCAAAGTTTTCTTTCCCATACGCGAGGCATTTCGATTAGTCTACAGTTTGTATGATGGTGCTGTGACTTTTGGTTCCGCAACAAACTCCTATGAATCTGCATTTAGTACACTGACTAGAGCATTAACACCATAAAGTCGGTCAATGCTTCACGAAAGAAAAGCACATTTAGTATTGCTTTCACAGGAGAAAGTTCTTTCAAATAATATTGAGAGCTCTAAATCTCGTCGAAGATTCAATGAAAAAAAAGAAAAGTCGTTTTCAACTTTTTAAAGTATTCGTGTATTTACAAATCTTTTTTGTACTGTTGTTTTATAATTTGTTAAGTTAGAAGTGGTAAATAGCCCCAATGAAAAATGTGGCAGTCCTATTTAGTAATTTGGTCATGCTGCGAGCATGATCCGGATGAAACCAAAATATAAGTATCAATCTTATTTTTCTCGAGCACTGTCAAGATTACTGGACCAAGTTAGCATAAGTTTTTTTAGAGAAAATCGTAAAAAATGATTTTATTACTATTCCAGAACCCATTAAGAGTTTTTCCGCATTTAATATTCACAGATTTATTCTCTTAGAATTGTCTTCTTTCCATTGAGTTGCGTTTTGATATCACAAGTACAGCCTTAAAGGAGTTTCAGCAAAAGCAATGATACTGTTGATAAGACTACATTTCGCACAGTTTGCAATTTTCTTGAATAAGTTCTTCCCACTAATCTTTCGGCACAGATCCCAAGACATTGGCACAGATCGGGAACAAACCATATAATAGTTAATGCAATTTCCACTTTTCTAGGATTAATTTTTACCATTTTTGTGAAATTTTTGCATTTATTGAGTAAGTGGACCTGCCACTTCTTTCTTCATCAAACACAGTTATCTTAAATTCGGCGGTACCAAATATTCAACTTGATGCAATTTTTGGGAAGATGTTACCAATTCTTAAAAAAGGCATGTTGCAATATAATTCTAGAAATACTTAAAATCTTAAGGGGTATCAATGTTAGTAATTTTTTAAAAAAAATTGATTTGGAATGTGACTATGTGATGAACAAATGCGTTATATATCAACTTATAGATGCAATCGAAGTTTCCATAAGACAAAGTGCGCCCTCCCAAACTTATTTGAAGAAAATTAGTTTCTTATATTTTTCATTCCTTTTAATAAAACTCTAGATTTCAATTTTTATTAAATAAATAACGTTTCTTTAACTGATTTAATAATTTTTAATATTTTAATTTATATGGGCCCTCTTGTAGCCATTTTATCGCAAGCTATCCATATTATGTTGTAATATTGTGCCGCCGCAATTGACCAGAACAGGCATAGTCACCCAATAAGATTATTCATTTCGTCGCAAAACAATAGTCTAAATTTGAATATATAAGGGATAGAGAGAGAGAGAGCTTTCTTGCACCAAATATATATTTCGATTGTTTTTTCAAAAATGAAATAACTACTACCATCAATGTTCAAATCGAACAAAAAGTACCTCAAACGGTAGAACACCGTGTAGGTTATTTATCATTTTCATATGCACACAAAAAATACACAATCGTGTACGCGATGCACTATTTACCAAGATTTCTATAGTTACACTTTAGTATTACTATCGGAATTATTTAAAACGAAATTAATATCATTCATATGCACTTTTTCTAGAATCGTATAGAGTTAAGTTTATTTTAGATTACAACAAATCCTTCATTTCTATTTTATACACATCAATATGCATCAACTAACCAAGTGCTCTAAGATGCGTCATCATATTAAGAAAACAAACAGGTTATTGGTCTAACTGGTGCATGTGTTTGTTGTCACAGTGTAAACAATGTTTTCGTTTGCATTAAGTGTTAAAAGCCAATTCTTCTATATTGCGAACTAAATAAATGCAGCCTTCATCCCCGAAGAAAATTTCATGTCAAGTATGTGGTTCCACACGATCTACTGGATTCCATTTTGGAGTTATGGCATGCGCCGGATGCAAGAGGTTCTTTATGAGAATGCGTCATAAAACGCTGAAGGATCTAAGTTGCAGCAGACATGTGAAAGTAAGTGTATCTATTCACTCACAAGTCATTGCGTCCGCGACGAATTTATTCAAATCGATGAAACCATTGAATTGAGAATGTCCCATAACTAAGAAACAGGACGAAACTAAAAATATTTTTAATAATTTTTAGACAGCCGTGCAAACACTGAGCTCGAACCTAAGATAAATTAATTATTGTACAATAGTTAAATGGATATCACGGA
>CABFPE010000208.1:1019382-1055141 GCA_900660155.1 Hofstenia miamia | reverse complement strand
TATATATATATATATGTATATATGTATATGTATGTATAACTGCGGGATTGAAACGAAGATTCACTTTAGAGTATTGCATTGCATTAAAAATGTTTCTATTATAATCAAGTCAATTATTTAATGTTCGCTCATAATTTTTTCTATGCCTATCTAAACAGTATAAAATTACGCATATATTTGGGAATGTACCCATCAAACCACCACACTTCACAATCGTCAATAAAAATTACCGGTCCACATCGACAACCACACAACTGATATTCGTACTCCTATAGAACAGAGGATTATTTTTAGAATAATTTTTTAGATGTTTATCAATCTTATTAAATCGAACCTGTAACCTTTCTTGGGAAACGCTATATTCCATTCGCCAAAAAGAAGCGCAAAAATATTGAGCTTATGTCATATTGCAATGAGTTTTCTCAAATCTTAACACGTGACACCTATGTGGACAAGAAAAATTTGACTTATAAAGGATCATTGAATTATTTTACCATTAGTAGTTAAAAAAATGACCTATAACTAAGAAAATGTGACTAAGCACAAATGTCTGTTTCCTGGAATTAACATATGAAAATGAAACAATACACGTTTTACACTAACGAAAATTAGCTTTGGTAACAATGCTTGTCCAATATATTTCGAATGTAATGTTTACCTCTGTCAGATAAGGCGAGCACTCAAGTACAGAGTTTACTTATTCAACATTTGTGCTACTTCCACGTGAACACTAGTTTTGTGACTCATCATAAATTTACTTATCAAAAGAATGTAGTTACGTGTAAATAATCTTTTTCCAGTTTCTATTCAATTTATTGTACATTCAATTTCATTATTTCCCAAATTAACTCTCAGCCAATACAAAACTGCAGTACAGAGACGTACGTAGGATTTTCTCACGAAGGGGGGGGGGGAACATCAAAAGCGGGGCGAAGCACGGCGAAAAATTTTGAAAATACTAAAAAATAGTCTAAAAAAATGCCTTTCACGAACCTAGATGTACAATTTTTCAATTTTTTGAAAGCCTGACGGGAGATTCCACCATGTCCCTTCTTGCATATGCCACAGTTACAGTAGAACAACACTATAAAATGTCTAAAAATGTATGTAGCATTCTTGAGAACACTTAAAATTCACCAAAATTGTGCAAATTGAACTAAATTGGAACAAAGCAAACTTATTTTCCAAGATTACACAAAAATTGCCTATGTTGAAGAATCATTGACTTACTTATTATATATTGAATAAATATAAAGAAACTGCATATATATATATATATATATATATATATTTATGTATATATATATGTATATATATGTATGTCGCTTGAATGGGTTCCAATATACATTTGGTTTTTCTTGGCTATTCGAAATCTATGTTATCAGAAACTAGTTAAAATAACTTGATATTTGATTTATATAAAGTGCTTAAATTGGATTTGAAATTGTTTTTCATAAGCTTTCGAAATCCATAAGTATACCACACATGCTGGAAAACTCCATTTTGACTCAGATTAAGTATTTTTAATTGGAAATAAGCGTTGAGTGAGATATTGGGCATTGCTTTAGGAGAAATTGTCATCTAGTAGCACAATTAATCACTGCAACACAGATACGATTCATTTCCTGGCAATAGTTTTCAAACATTGCAAAAAAACTCTTTGCTCAATTTTTTTACATGAAAGTTGTCCTCAGCTATCTTAGAAATTTAATAAAAATGCAAAAACAATGTTTGTTACAAAAGAGCTTTCAAAGATAAAGATTATGAAGACAGCACAGAAACAAGATTCTACTTTTTAGATTTGAATTCTTTGTCACAAATAATCTTGTCCGGTGCTCCGAATGTAGGCCCTACAAAATGCGTCAAGGTTTTACCTCGTGTTTTATGTTCAGATATGCCATAGACGATTTGAAAAATTAAACAAATTTCTCCGATTGTAGTGAACCGCTTGTCATCTACCGCTAATCGATCACAGGGTTTTAGGGTGTGAATCAGTCGAAAAAATCGCTTTAATCATGGACTTATCCGAAACTTTTAATTATGACATCTATAGCCATCATACAAACCAAATGCTGGAACATTACATTAATAGGTGTTTAGAATCCATCGGTAATACAGCTGATGCTGTTCTGTTAGATGAACACAGACACAAATCAATTGATGTTTCTTTTGAATATATTTGGCACAAATGGGTCTCTTCTATGCACAAGTTTTCAGGATTATTGCCCAAGAGGTTGATAGTAACTGATTTTTTTTGTTAAAGGTTTTTTTCTGTAAGGAATATGAGAAACCACTAAACATTTTGCTCAATTTAGTACATTGGTTCCGCAGGTATGAAGAAGCCAGACGCAACTGTTGAACATTTCTGTCGTTCCTTAAAGAAAAGCAGACTGATATACTCAAGCATTATTGTCGAAGAATTCAGAAGCTAAGAGATTTAAAAGAAGAAAATTGAGGACGTTGTGTATGAAGGTGAAAATTTCTCAATGAGAACTTGTGCATGCTTCTCACAAATCAAACTTTTAACAAGATGTCTGATTCTGCAAATTAACAATTTCTTTTCATTACAAGTACTAAAATTATTAACAGGTTACTTAAAATTGGCCTTGCTTATAGTTTATTAGGATGTCTAGGAGCTCTACCCAGTGATTTCAATTTCAAATGTGTTGTAGTATAGATTTGGAAATTTTGTCATTCAAAAAATGCAACAACTTTGAAAATTTAATATTTAGAATTGTTATAAGTTATTATAAGTTGCATGACAAACTCCCATGGGATATAAATCAGTAGTTTAGAAAATGTCTTGTAAAAACGGGTTACCAAAAATAGTGAGATTGGGTACTGTTGTAATCAGTAGATATAGCTGTCTTATTTTTGGGAAGCATTGCCATCAGCTACATTACTTCTCCTTTAAACATTATTCTTCAAAAATATTTTTGTTCACTTAGGAATCAAATTAGATTTAAAATTTTGATCTTAGATGATTTCGAAAACTAAAATAACTATCAGAACTTCATAAAAACATTTACCAGTGGTACAAGAATGTTTACATTACTGCTGGTTATATAAACTTTACCAAACAGGTTGCATAGCTTTTCATGCCTAAATTTCTTTATGAAACACAAAGATTCTCGAAACATTTAGAAATCAACAAGGAATTTAAGTAAATGCTAATGAGATATTGCCATTCGCTATCATAAATTAGTGTTTGTTTCAATTTGGGCTCGACTAGTTGATTTTGGTGCAGGTGTTGGTTGAGGTTTCGTCCCTGAGTGTGAATCTATGGTGCATTTGTCTTGCATATTCTAGCAATGTTCCATTGCCTATTCTTGGAAATCAGTCAAACAAACATTACTGGTGATCAATGAGTCCTAACCATATTTAGATTGGGCTTTTCGACAAACGTAAAAGTTTGGGTGGGGTAAAATGACCCCTCACAACTTATTTTCTGCTCTATTGACCCAATCAATCTATAATTTTGAATTTAGTAAGCCTGAACATCAAATTTTACAAAAAATTATCATTATTGCAATGTTTGGAATAATTTTTGCTGATGTCAGCACTTCCTGGAGTTAAGTATGTATTTTTGTAATTTTATGGGCACTCTTGCTATCATTTGAATGATAGTCAAAATGTTTCTTCCGATCATGTTCAGTGAAATATACCTCATAAACATGCACTCACCGACAAACCATAACAATCAAAATAAAGGTCAATGGACGAGATAAGATTAAATTCAAAACCATCCAAAATTCGACCTCCATCCAACAAAAAGGAATCATCCCAAACTTTTGAAAAATCCGTACAACGGAAATTTGATGCGAGTAAAATTCTGGGCCTTCGCCACACATCAATTTAGATATCTGCGAAGGGGATAAATTTTATCTCTCAACTTAAATAGGGTTAAGTTACTGATAGGTCTGGTCTGTCCAAATATAGAATTTTGTTTCTGTAAAAGTAGCTACCTATCTAAGTAAAAATTTTGAGAAATTCACAAATCTTAGTGGAGGTATAACAGATTGCTATATAATAAAATTTTCAAAAAGCAACAAATCTTATATTTTGTTGAGTTCTAAAACTTAAATTTATTTTTGCAGGAACACCTAAAATAGCAAAATTTGACAGTATTGGGATTAAACCGATTGAGACTTTTACACTTCCCCCCTTGAGTCTCATCCAATTCACAATCTCATTGTCCGTTTAGATTTCACTCCTAAATTTTAGCTCAAATAGTTTCACAACTTCAACTTAATTGCATTAAAATTTAAGAAATACAACATTTTCTATTTACCCATGCAATATAATTAGTTCTTCCCCGATCATATTTATCCATAATTTCCTCTCGTTTTTATATATTGGTTCCCTTTCCCACTTTTTATGTGGATAAATTCAAAAGAGAAAATTTATCGTTTCACATACATTTCATTAATTTCAATTTAAAAAACTCATTGATTTTGTAGTAAGTAAGCAAGCAATTCATAATATTTGAAGTAATCCACTTTCATGAGATACATAAATTGCACAATGATATGTTTTCACCAGCTGGATTTTTTCATATTATATGAAATCACACATGTGTAGCATAGTCTCTAGAGATGAAAGCATGAAAAGTAGACTTTGAATTATTAAATCATATTTATAATCCCATAAAAGCTGATTACCCTAAGACCATGTTTAGCATCATAAGCTACTAAACCTAACACTGTACTCTATCGCACATATCCCTGCCTAAGCCCTTGGTTATGATTGAAGAATGATTTTAAGATTGAATTTTATGCTGAACAAAATTTAACAAATACATTTCTTGCCACATTTTGAGGTTCTTGCTGTTGCGAAGTGGTTCCTTATGTGCCACATCAAGTTTATGAAACATCGATATCATCTTAGTTATAGAATATCCATAATAGTTGCAGAAAATCAAGCAGAAATTTTTTACAATACATAAGTTGAAAAAATAAATGAAGTTGCACCAATATAAATTGTAAATTTCTTTATTAACCATTAATTTTTGTGAAATCTTAATTCCTTACCTGCAATTTCTTAATATTAATTAATTTTATTCCTTAGGCCTGTCTTGTTACAGAAGAAACGAGAACTAGTTGTCAATTCTGCAGATACAATAAATGTCTCCAACTAGGAATGCGGAGAAAAGCAGCTGCCAATCAATCTGAAAAAACAGTTGTTACTGTGGATCCAGAGATAATATCTGAAAATGCAAAAACACGGAAGCCTAATGCTACAAGAGTTCCAGCAAGGGAAACAATTTTGCCTCATTTTAGTCAATTTAATCTTGATAGAAGACTACGACAAGAGAATATTCAGTCTGAATTAGAGCATAAAACAAAGCTAGTTAAGGTAACATTTATTTATTATCTCAGTTACAAATTTATCAGATTTTACTCTTTATATATAAATATATAAATTTTTTAGACATAGAACATATTTTTTTCAAGCATTAATCATTTACGTTGAAGTCTCATTGAGACTCTCAGACTTTCCATTCTAAATTTGAAATCATTCGGATTTAAATCCAACATAAATTTGGTTCCTTTTTAAACTCTGCATTTAATTATATAACTAACAAACACTGGCTTTAACATTGACTAGATGAGTAGTCAATATTTCTAAGCAATATTAACATAATCAGGCAAGAAAAGAGTGCAAGCTTAAATACATTAACTTGAACGTCGGGTCATTCATATATCAGGATTTTATGATTTAGCGGCTCATTTTTTGTAATTTCATTGATTATATAATTCGTCAAGAAGGTTGTTTTCACGGTGCGTAAGTCTTTAACCTGATGTTCATAGATAGCCATCAATAATTAATTCTATTAATAATTTATCAGCTCTTTATACACTACTAAGTGTTATTATAAAAAGGATTTTCGTTTTAATAGTTGTCTCATCCATCCATCAAATCCCATGTCATCAGACAGTTACATGGATAAGCCTTAAATTTAAAATATCACTAAATTTTCCCTAAATCTTCCTTGTAGGCAAAAAATGTTGCCATAAAATTTCAGAAATATTTATTTTAATAAAATTATTTTAATGTAACTGGAAACTCGACATTTCAGTTTTATAGACAGAGCAAACATTTTGCCCCGCAAGGATGCTTAATGAAGATCCGCCTCTTCTTGATTTGCAGCAGCGGCTTGCAATGGCTCTTACAATAACTGCACAAAATCATATGGGAGAAGGTGTACTAGGATTGTATACATCATATCTTTATGAAAGATGGTGTTATAAGTCTGTTTCAATTCTGCGCAGTATGATCAGTTGCATGAATCAAAACTCTCAAAAAGGATACATGCTGCATAGGGCGTCACTGGAACTTGAAGCATACACCATTCTCACATCACTACCATCATTTGATCCAAATGCCACTATAGCAAGGTAAGTTTTCTCGAATTCCATACATTTTTCGATGCTAAGTGGTGTTTTAGAATATATTTGAGAATTTGTTGATTAGCATGTCATGAACTTCTATAACACTGGACTGGAACAGATTAATAAATAATAGCAACATCTGGCCGATTTCACTATCATTTACTAATTCCGCTCATCAATTCACTAATAGAAGAGCGGAATTAATAAATGATTGAATGAAATCGGCCAAATATTGCAGCTAAATGATCATTTGCTCCAATTCAGATAATATTATAGAAGTTCATGAACATGTGAAACATAAAAAAGAATAACGCCTTGAACAAACAACGACCACAAAATATTTGATATTGTTTACAAACTTCAAAAATTTTGAAATTTAGCTGTTTCAAAATTCTTTAATAGAAAAGTACACAAATATCTTTATAATATACTTTCCCACATGCTAAAAATAACTTGAATCATATAAAAAAATAGAAATAACATAGTTGCTAATTGTAGATGCTAGTCATATCCAACCACGTTATTTAGAGATGCATAAAATCTTTGTCAGACATATATCACATCATTTAAATTTGTTGTATGAATAGAATGATTTTCCAGATTGTAATACATCCATATAAAAATAAGTGATCACATGTGTTTACAAATAATGAAATGAATTAAAGTCATTAATCCTTGCAAGCCAGGATGCACTATTACGACTTTTTTATGCATTGGAATATATTTCCTTTGCAGATGCCTGGCGTTACAAATGACAAATAAAGAGAGTGAGACAAGCCTCATGTAGGGCTCATACATTTAGTAAATTTTTTGCATAATTGCATACATTAGCCCATGTAATCGTGGCTTTACAATGTCTGCCATTATGTATTTACACTGAAAAAATCCAGACCAACTACATGGTGAAACTTCAAGTTTTTTTAGTCCCCCCAATGCTCAAGTTATACTACTACATTTGTCTGAATTGATATCTAGAGGATTTCATGACAAGTAGCAAATACTATAGTGCAGGAAATGTGCAAGGCAGGGAACATATAACCATACGCATTACCAATGCACTGGATGTCAATCCTTTCTTTCATGGTTTGTTTCATGTTTCAAAGACTTTCAAAGTAGATTTAATCAAACAATTTATTAATACTTTGTCCTCCAAATATAAAAAATTTAGTATTGACAATAAATGCATTTTATGAAAATGAATGGTTATCTGTGTTTCAACTATTTGATTATATTTTTCATTATTTTTCGGCTACTGACATGTTTTTTCAGTTTAACTTTGGACTGCAAGGGGTTAAGATTAATTTGACAGTAATGAAAATTTTGAGTTTGTTTGAAACTGAGTAAAATCTTGAATTAAAAACAAGAGTTGCAAAGAAAAAATTTGGTTGGGTATATTTGGTTTTATTAATAGTTAGGGATTTATGCGATACTTGTCACCGAATTACATAAAACCAACTACATATTGCACATTGCTCACACACAACACAAATTGACTTATAAATAAAAGAAATTTGGTATTTGCGCAAAAATTGGATTGTAATCATTATGCTTATGTAATTGCTAGGTAAAAGCTTTTCGTTTAATTTGATACCACAAAGGGCGTTATTATATGGCCTGTGGTTCATTTTAATATTTTCTATACATTCTCTATTTCTTAGAATGATCCCATAAATACAACCACCAAAAAATCTTTGATATTTTAAAATAATAATCAATCAATTTTTTAGTCTATCTTGATATAATGAAATTATTTAATTCTTAAAAAGTTGGCAGCAACCATACATCAATCATATAAATAGAAATACTTCGAATGATCCGGCAAAGCTTGCTTTTGTCGAACTCCGAAAGTTTCCCTTCATGCTGATTTCACCGTAAACGTCAGAATTTTCTTGCATCCTAGAACTGAAAAAGTACAGAATTAACATTGCTGACTGAAATAAATCATTCTAATAGCATTGCCATTGACACCTGGCTTATCAGAATGAATAAAGCAAATTTAAGTCATTAACATTACATAATTATCAATTTTCCAAAAATTATAACAACAATTTTGAATGTATTTGCAACCAAAATTTCCAATTTCGTTTGAGGGTCATTTTCAATATAACAAGTTTTCAAACTTCTTTATTTTTATAAAGTTTCTTAAATTCCAACGTGTAGCTTTTATTAATATTATAGGTCGTTCCATAAGAAATTAGAAATAAAAATACGCATTCAAAAAGCTCAACAATTCACTTTATAGAATATTTAATGAGCGATTGCAAATGCATAGATGCATTATTATTCTAATTGCAATACTGTATCCTGCTGAAAAATAAAGTTTTCAATGGGTTTGGTACCAAACGAATAAAATATTTCCTTTTTATCAGATAATACAGGAAATGTTTTCTTAATTTTGACGGTTAAAAATACCGGAATTTCTTTGAATTTTCTAAATGGGTTGCAGGCCAGTAAATGCCTGCTTCGGCCCTCTGATAGTGCTTACAGATTATCGTATTTTGAATCCATTGAATTTGGAAGCAAATGCGATTTGTTTGCATGCCAACCACACTTACTTCAACGTTAGCACAGGTAGGGGAATTTTGTCGAAATATTCTTAGAAACTAAAACTTTTCGCTTAAATTCTTCAACAATTTAAATTTTGATTTAATGGCTTTTGTTAATTTGTCATATTTTCTCTTTTTTTCCATAATGGCAATTATTGCAGTATTGCTTATTGCGAGCATTACCACAATATCAGTAATGGGACTTAAGGCTACCATAATTTTGGAATTTCCATATTTTACACCCCTGTGAATGAGTTTACTCAAAATTTTCTGAAGAGGGAAAATCTAGTAGTGAGTGACCACAAGCGGGGCAAAGCCCCTTGAAATTTTTTGAAGATATTGGACTTTCTAGTGTTAATAGGTTGCTATCAAGTGCAAATATTACATAATGAACAGAAACTGTACAATTGCTACAATGTTATTGTCTTTTTAGATCATATTGCAATAACATTATGTAGGCAAATTCGTATTGAACGTTTTCAAAGTTGTCTTTAGTTGTCGCAGTATTCTTGATGATGCGTTCGGTGTACAGTTTTATCTGTCTATTTGCGCGTTGAGCGTGGATTGTCAACTTAGCATGGTACATATCGCAGGTCTGTTACATGATGAAGAAAACCAAGCGGTCATTGCAGAATATTGCAGTAGAATGAATGAAGTTATTGGTAGGTATTATACTATGTGATTGATGTAATGTGGAATAAACATCAAAGATAAGTTAGTGCATAATGAGTAGATAATATCTATTCAAAAATAAGGTTCTTATAAATTATCTGGAAATGAAAATTTTCATTTCCAGATATATATAAAAGCGTATTTTTGAATAGATATTATCTACTCATTATGCTAAGCAAAACTTGAGTTATTTACATTTTTGTAAGTAATAAGCAAAGGTTAAATCACAAAGCGTGATGAATACTGATTAATTAAACAATATTGACAGAAGAGACTTTACACTGATAAGAATTCATTCATTTTAAATCACAAACTGGGACAGCCTGCAAACTAAAATTGAAGACTAGTGTATATAATGAAATAATACATAAATTTTTATATGGAAACTTCAAAAAAGGTATTAAAATAATTCAAATAGTTGTGTCAAAATTATTTTATAGTAGAATTATTGCAAATCTGTAATGTAAGTATTTGGATTCTGTATATCCCAAAAGAGTAATTTTACAATAATTGCAACACCTAAAAATTGATTTAAGGAAAAAACTTTTGTGTACAAATGTGAAAATTCATACATTTTTGATTTTATTTAGTTCCCCTCATCTAGAGAATGGATATTCGTACAACAATGCATATTATTATTTTAAGTATTTTGTGATTAATCTGCTACAGAAGTGGGTGCTTCAGGCATCGAAAGGGCCTATGCTAATTTATAGAACATCAGGTGTAACAAAATATTCTCTGACCTGTTCTATGCACTATTAATGGAAGCCTCTGAAATTGACCCTTCTGGAATAAATATATGTATGTCATTGCAAGAAAGAATTTAAGGAAATGATAAAAACATAAGAATCCTAGTGTTACACCATAGCAATTCGCTTTTGTTATTAAACATTTCAATTTTATGCTAATAAGAAATCCCATTTTCCTTAAAAAAAATTATCACCAAAAACTATTAGTGTGACTGTATGCAAATTGCAGTATATAATACGGGAGCTCTTAAAATCTTTTATCCTAATGCTAGAAATATCAAATCGTTTTCTACAGAAATTAAGGAATCAAAAATTAGAATTATACGATGTGCATTCAAAAATTTCTTTCCGGTGGCTTACAGTTATATTAACAATTTAAGAAATAAGAAAATAGTCAGTACATGATAAAGTGTAATTTCAGTCTATTCTATATAGTCACTGTCAATGTCCTCGACTTTTGCCAGCGATGAATCAGCATTTTTATTCTAGATGACACATTAGCTTTGGCCACTGCCTTAACACATGTGTTCAACAATCTCTTCTGTCGAGTAAAATCCACAACTGCACAGACTTTTCTTTATTTGGTAAACGAGGATGAAATCACAGAATGACATGTCCGATGAATAGGATGAAGGCTGTGAGATATCTCAGTTCTAGTAATCCAGAAAATCTACCACTGCGATTTCTTTTCAAATGATGGAAAGCGTTGTTGTTTGTGTTCTTCTGACAAAAGATCAGGAACCCACTTGGAAAACATATTTTGTTATTTCAGTAGAGCGCAAAGATTTGGTGAATGATGTCTACTGACAAACCAGCATCTTCTGCAAGTTCTTCACATGTCTGACGACTTTCCAGAAACTGCACCACATTCCTCACCATGTCCTATGAAGTCGCAGTGGATAGTTTGCTGTGAGGGGCCATCTTCGGTGACTGTGCGGCCTACTTCTAAAATTTGAAGCTTCTTGCTCACAATTGGGTCAAAAGGAGAAGCACCATTAAAAACAGTCTACCGATCACAACTCATTTGCTGAGGTTTCTTTCCTTGCAAGAACTAAAATTCATGACAATGTGAATGCTGTTTTGTAAAAGACTTTGTCAGGGCCATGAAAATCAAACACTGATTCATAAAATTAATATTGAGTTTTATACACACCCCAGTGAACTGATATTACATCAATTAATTTATGAAAGTTCAGTTAATGTAATTTACGTAATGATATAACAACAAAGCAACAAAAAGACCTTTTTGAATGCACCTTTTAAGGATAACTAAAGCAGTTT
Source organism: Hofstenia miamia (assembly GCA_900660155.1). Classification (NCBI taxonomy): domain Eukaryota; kingdom Metazoa; phylum Xenacoelomorpha; order Acoela; family Hofsteniidae; genus Hofstenia; species Hofstenia miamia. The sequence goes on along the minus strand of CABFPE010000208.1, from coordinate 1,043,501 downwards.
CCTAGAGTTAAGCTAATCTCGCCTAGTGAAACATTACTTTCAATAATGGACTAAGCAGCTCATTAATCTTGAATAATAATTTAGAAAACGCAACTTTCAGACAACTGCTTTCTTCACCTAGATCACGGTCTTTGCTGTTTGCTTTATCTAACGCCCTTTGTCTTCCTTGCTCACCGGAAGTGCGAAAAGAAGTTCTAAACGCATTTATACATTCTAGTATAACATCACTTATTGCAGTATCTGGATGTTCCTGGTCATATGAATTTTGCAGTGAGGCCATATTTAATCTTACTAACTCAGCTAACACAAACTACATATATCTCACTCAATCCTTGTCATTTGAGAACTCGATTTAGCATGCATATTTTCAATGTTTAATGAAATATATTTTTGAAGTGTTATCCAGAACTTTACTTAGATGTATATACTGTGTTTTTATTCTGCGATTAATCAAAGATAACTGAAGTTTGTGTGCACAGATTTGTTGACCAACGTCAGAGACGGAGCGAATTTTTTTTACCGCATTCCGTGAAATATTTATCAAGTCGGTTTTCTGCGCTTGATGAAGTTTTGCGTCCAAATTTCATCCTATGAAACTTTTTTCCACAATTAGAAAAATTCACTCCAATGTGCAAAAGTGTATTACTGCATATTTATAAGTTTTAAATTCTATCCATATTTGAAGTTCACGTAATCAAGATTTCGAAATCGAAAGCCAATGTGACCTCGCATTTTATGAGCGGAAGTGAATGACGTGAGACTTTTATACCTCGTGATGCTTTAAAATTTTGCATGTCTTTATTAGTTTATGAGTTACACGCGCTTACATTTTTCTTTATCAAACTATTCATTAAAAAAACTCTTAGGCTATTGACGGTTAATTTTGCAAAATGAAAAATAGTTTGAAATCTTTCTTCAAGCAGGTCACTTCAACAATTTTTACCACAAAACAATATTCTTGGAATTGGGAATAATCTAAAAATTACAAATTTGCCTAAATACGCTTAAAATTGTTTACTACGCCAAAACCACATTGATTAAATTTCATGGATGTAGCCAAAAGATTGAAGGTGACAATGATCACTCTCCTCATATAATTGTAATTTATTTTAAATAATTCTCATCTCAATTGATATTTTAGTAAAGCCATTTATTTTTATAGACGTGTTTGCCTAAAACAATAATAACTATTAATAATTATTATGGCTATAAATTCTATTAGTGGTTCTCCAGATATGAACAAAAAATATTAAAAAATGTACTCTGAAACACATCTGAATCAGTGGAATACCTTTTGGGAGCTACCGATATTTATATACATTTATGTATTTTATTAGTGTCGTATTCATAAACCTACCTGATTGAAAACTTTGTGTAGTAGCTACAATGGTAAGTGTTCAAGTGACTCCTATGAAAATGATCTGCCTTCATCAATAATCTGATTTGATTTATGCTAAGTGGTGCTTATGTTCAATGCTTATGAAAACATTCATTTGAGAATTGTGTTCCATTTATATATCAGCTTAGTGATCTCAGTTTTACTGGATATAAAGCCGTTTGAGGTGATTATACCTTTTCTTGAACTGATAAGGTAAAATGATGTTAAATTCAAGCAGTTTGATAAGAGGTTCTTGAGCTCTAATCTTTTTCATACTCATTTAACAACATCCCTGCTATGATTCCATGTCATTGTATGAAAATAATTTAGAACAATTACTCATACCTTCCTTATTATCATTTGCTTGAAAATTAAATATCTTTTTGACATAAAAGGTTCCTAAACTGCATCAGGCATGTTATACTAATTTTGAGTGTGCTGTTTTACATAAAATCAAAAACAACACTAATTGCATCTATGATGAGGTGATCACGTGTATTTACATCAATAGCAATCATTTGAACAATGCTATTCAAACAAATCATAGTGATCATTAAGCAATTCAGCAACATCATATAAATTTCACATGGTGTTTCAATTAGAATTGCAACTATGGGCTGCACATTAAACTTGTGGTAGTTGACCGTAGAAACCGTCGGGTTTGAGGTGGTGTCAGAATATATTTTGGGTTGCCATGTGATAACAAAATCAGTTATAGTCTTTTAGCTTAGAGAGTACAAATTGTTGCTACACAAAAGAATGCAAATTTCATTGAAAAATAAGGCAGATGTTAAAGTTCACACAGTAATATGAGTCTAGAACTCACAGCCTATTGGCTCTGATTTGAATTACAATCATAATACTGAACCATAGCACATGTTTAATATGAGTTTCAGTATAATTGAATTTCCATTTTGATTTACATAACCTATACCTAGACACAACTTCTTCTAATTTTAATAGCAATCAACTTTTTTAGTAACACGTTGATCAATTTTGCTAGCCATAACGAAGTATTGCAAGAACGGTCTGCAGAAAATTCGCTATTTTCAATTTTGATTTATTCCCACTACAAATATGGCAATAATGTAGGTGAAACACTTGAGTTATAGTCCTGTAAATATTCATTTCTTAGCGTGGCTTAACTCAACTTGAATATTTGAATAGTCATTTGTAATTTGATGTGACTCAAATCAAATAAAACCTAATGTTTAAAATTTCTTATTTTTAACTAATTTTGAGACATGTGTTACCAAAGCATTGAATACTGATGTCAAAAAAGAAGTGTCAAAATGAAATAGATATATTCTACAAATTTAATAAAAAGCAGTCGACTATGTTCTCAATTTTTCTGTAATTGTATGTTTCGATCTGACTTTTCCATATCAATTATACTTTTCTTCAAATATTGACAAGTTTTTTGTTTGAACAGTGTAATGTAACAAAATGGGAAACATATATGAGAATATGAAGGCATTGCAAATTGTAATGCTAATTCTGTAAGTGTTAGCAACCCCATAAGTTAATGCAGTGTTTCACAAACTTTTCTCTAATAACGCCGTTCTGAATAACTTACTGACTATCAAACACCCCCTTGGCAAAAAAGTAAAAACGAATTAATACAATTCAAATATTAATGTGTATTTAACTCTAATCTCTAGTGCAAAGGATGGGTTTGGTACAAGTTCATTAGATTCTTGATGTCCGGTTCCATTTTAGTTAGAAACGGTCGTAAATCTCCCGTCTCACTATGTCTAGGCGGCTTCTTGTGTTATCCAGAAGCCCTATGGTGGCACTGAACGCACTCTCTACTAAATATGAGGTTGGAAATGCAATGACAACAAATCATTCTCAGCGCCTCCCAATCGCCCATTTAGTGGCCAGCATCCCCCTTGAGCGGGCGCCAATGGCGCCCTATTTGGGAACCACCGAGTTAATATAAACCAATATCTAAATAAAATAGGTATGTGCATTAAAGGTTCATTATAGCTATAACAATAAAAACAATACCAAATAAATAAGATCCCATCTGTTCAATAGAAAAGGGAACTGAGAAGACAAGCTGTCTAGCATTTTAGCTAATCAAGTTTGACACAAGGATGGTAAAACTTATACTGCAAATGAAGTTAAGAACCCCGATAGTCTATTTATAGGTACATCCAGACAAATTGAGTAGTCGGAAAATTTTGTTGGTGGGGTATGTTAAAAATTGTAAATTTTTTATTCGTTTTGAAAAAATCAATTTGAAATATCACTATATTAAATTCGATTGCAAACTTGCGGCCAACTTTGAACTGTAACTATTCCAAAATTTAGTGATGTTCATGAATAAATATTGACATATTTATTAATCTACAAAAATTTAATGTTCTTGCCAACTCTTGTAAAAAATATATTATGTTACAATTTTTGAGATGTGATTATCACAATATTTTTTCATATATGAATATAGGTGAGAGCAAAAACATGAATATTTATGTATACATACATACACACACACTCACATTTTATATTATTATATATTGTGCTTGTATATTTATTTAGTTTGTAGTTCTAAAATTGTAATTTTTTAGAAAATATATTGCTTTGACTCTAATAGCAACATATGCATTACTACTAATAGTCCTTAGACTACACTAAAGCTTCTGATCACATGAAGTTATTACTTTCAAGATATCTTGAAAAACCTATCATGAACAAAGGTTTGTTATTTGTGAAATTTATGTATTGACAACAAAGTTTGCACATAAAAGTACCCTGCTTAATCTCTCTGAGAAACAAAGTTAGACAGAAATAGGTTGGCTTTTGTGAGATTATGAGTTATTCTTGAATTCTGCAACCAATGCTAAGTGCACATAATTTTTATGTACAACAAGAAATTTCAATAATATAATAATAATACAATAATAAAAATAATAATAATATTTTAGTAGTTTGTAGTTCAGATTTATTTTTTCAAAAAACGTCGAGATCAGATAAAGAGAAGATTGAAAGTTTCATCAGTATATAAAAATCATAAAGATAAGAATTAATATGCAGATATAACTACTGTTTTTTATGTATACTACCTGAAGCCTTCACAACCAAATAACAGGAAGTTGACAAATTTCAAAATCATCATTGAAAAAATTTGCATTTTGCTTCTTGCAATCAATAAAACAATGTTCATAACAAAGCTTTCACATCAAATTTAAGTTTTCTAATTTTCAAATCAAATTTTCAATCTGCAAAAATTCCAAACGTTCAAATCAAATTAGGGAAAATTATAAATTTCAAATTTCAAATCAAATTTTGAAGGGTAAAGAGCAAACTTTGATATTAAAATTTTTAGCAAAATTTACACATCAACACTTAATTAAATTTTTCCTATATTATTTTATGTTAAAGTTATGTTTTAAAAATTCAAAATTATTGTGCCCAGTGCATTAATATAAAAATTGCTTTGTTAAATATTGTATATGAAAACGTCTGACTGACATTAATAATGACTTTATAAATTCATTACCTTAAATAAAACTCTGGCACTTATTTGATAATTCAACTAACATTGAAAATATTTTGCAGAGTCTGTGACTTTCATGGCTAAGTATGTATGTTGCTCTGTTTTGCTGATTTATCTAAAATAATTTAATGAGCAATTTCATCATTTTTCAACATTATTAAAGATTCCAGGACATTTACTACACATTTCAGGTACAAGTATGAAATCTTATTTTTTTCTACAAAGGCAGTACGCTATGTATGTTTAAATTATGTTCTAGTATATATACTCCACATTGTTACAAAAATATGGATTACTTGATTACTATATTTAATTACGCTTTACAGTCTAATAAATATGCAATTATTTTGTATTTAAGAATTTTTTATCACAAATATCAAACTTGAAATCAAATTTTCAAACTTTCAAATTTCAAATCAAAGTTTGATTTTAATAACATTCAAATTTCAAAAAGGCCTTCAAAATTCAAACTTCATTTTTGTCAAACTTTGAAATTCCTAGTTAATAACAAAAGACTCAAGGTTGAAAATAAAGCTTTTCTGAAAGTTCGAAATGCTTGTGGGGACCTTGGCTATGCTTAAGCCGAGGTTCAAACAAATGGCTGAAATTAAAAAATAATCTGCTATTACTTAACAGTACATGCAAATAAACAAATATGCAACGAATGTGAATAAATTTATAAGCAATTTGCTCAAACATAAAACTTATATTTCATTAAAATTTTCTAAGGTACCCAACTTTGGTCTAGTAAACTGAAAAATTTAAAATTTTTTTCAAGAATAATGGCTGAGAGGGCTTGGTCGAAATTTTTTGCATGTGTTTAAATCTGGTGGGGGTATGCATACCCCACATACCCCTTCTATCCTACGCCACTGCATCCGGCTAGGTCAGCAATTATTTAAGTTAATTTACTTTTCATAAAATATAATTATCAGATGTGGCAAGAAAAATACTTAAACCCATATAGCTAAGCAATATAAAAGCATACACAACTGCACCTGAATTGGGAAGGGTTTCTTTAAAATAATGACTACTGTGTGTGTAATCAAAATGAAAGATTATTATCTGATACAAGGCTTAAATATTCAAATATGTAAACTACATGGATGAAATTCTATATCACTAAATAAATTCACTGTTCATCTTTCATAATGAGACCACAAATTATATCAACATTTACAAAGGGACACATTTCGATGCATAACATCCAATTGAAATGAATGTTAAACACATGTAACGAAAATCTGGTAATTATGAACAAGATAAGCCAGTTATATATTTCATCATAACATTTCGAAAGAGTCTCATGTAAGTGGAAATCTGTCGTAGGGACATTGGGCCCAAATTTTTTAGAAATTGTCAGAATTTCAGAATGATGTCTGGTGGATTGCATGTAAATTAGATCTATTCAGTGCAAGACTTCTACATTATTATGCTCGTTACATACAAAACTTAGTTGGATATCTGCTGAGAACAAATATTATTTTTTCTTGCATCAATGATGCTGCTGCGGGAATTCAAAACTATAAATGATATATATATATGCATATGTAGGAAGTTAAAAAATCGGTCTTGGTTTGAAAATTCTAAATTGCTAATACATTTATGGAATTATGTCCGAATTTTAATTAATTGAATTACATAAAAGCTGCTAGCTTCAACAATGGCATGTTATTCAATATTTAATCAAGCATAATTTGGTAATTGTTAAAATGCTTAAATAAGATAAACGGAACTTGTGTATGATATTCTAGGGTGTGGCCCGTGCCCGTGACACGTACACATGCCCGTGTGCCCGTAAGCCATTTTGGGCCCGTAAAATAGAAATAAATGTCAGTTAAGATTTGAATCATTATGTTGAACAGTATTGAATGGTATTTACGAGGGACCAATGAAATTTGAGCAAACAATTGAGACAAAATTATATCAATNCAACTTGATCAACTTCCTATTCAGTTTGTGCAGCTTGTTCTCTCACTTACTATTTCTAGTAATTGTGACATTTCCTGAAACAAGCCACTTTCAAACTGATGCCCTTTGTCTGTGATATTTGTCTCTATTGGCCCAAATTTTAGGATCCATTCTTTCATTACTATCTCTGCCATNGTATTGAATGGTATTTACGAGGGACCAATGAAATTTGAGCAAACAATTGAGACAAAATTATATCAATTTTCCACTGATCATTCAGGTTTGGCATGGCTACTGCGTCGGAGGATTATTATACATTAGATACAACCACTGTTATCAGTTTTCTGAATTTGCAAAATTTGAACTGAATCAAAACGAGCAGGATTTTTACAATGAGTTTTGTCAAGATTTTGAACTAGTGATTTAATTCATTTTTAAGCATATTTTTTTTATTTACAAAGGTGCCCGTTAGCTGAGCCCGTTGTCCGTATATATATATGCCCGATGCTTGTACTTTAGTGTCTGTGCCCGTACGGACCACACCCTAGATGATATTCTTCAGGAAAGCGAGATTGAACACATGTTTTGTGAAACTCACCTTTGCGGGTTGATTATGCAAAAACTTGGTTCCAACTCAATGCTGGGCTGGATCGATAACAGGAGCCCTTTCTGGATCCACCACTAGACCTCACAAATATCACAGCCAGGCTTTTATTGTTTAATAAAGTGCTACAATGAAGATTGTTTAATTATTCGAGATTTCACTTATCAAAGATATCCAAACATTTAGTGGCTAGCCAATTGCCTTGACTAAAACTATAAATCGCATGTAAGCAAAGGAAGTGATGAAAAAGTATATGCTTCAAGCTATAACTTTAACAGCGTAAAGAGCTTGAGTTCAGGATTACTCCTTGAAAACACTCAAAAGCTTGTAAAATCAATACTGTTAAGAACTAAGGCTGCCACAAGCCCAAAGTAGAAACACACTTTTTAGGAAAATGCAAATAAAAATAATTTGTAATTTTTGTATTAAATAAAATGACCAATATATACTTTTTGATCTAAAACTATAAATAAGTAAGAAAAAATTTTCCTAAAGGGGAGAACCGAAAGAGCAGTGCGCCTAAACTGGTTAAATGCCACCCTCAGAATTCTTGTAATCATCATGACTTAGTTTTGTATGATTTGTTTTTGCCACAGAGTCAGAGGTATAAGCAAGCAGAAATTTTTTATCCACTTCTAGGCCCGCATTATTAGAGCGGTAACTCAAACCGACCAGCAATATTTGATCTGTGTTCTTGAAGACTTGGCCCAGCTTAGCCCGCATTTTGTGCTCACACATTCTAACCATTATCTAATACTCCATAAGATAGTACATGAGGAACATGATAGACGCTGGTGTAATTTTTTACAACCGCATTGCTCTGCATCCGCATGTCTGTTAGAAAAATTCATCAGCAGCCGCAAGGAGGCTATTTTCAAGTAATTAAACCAAAAAACAACCATCACCGAATTGACTTTCTATTGATTTTGTTGAATTGAGTGAATTAGGTCAAATATATTATATTATATAGATTTCGTAGTATAATTAATATTGTAGTAGTTTAGTATTATACATGTAGCAAAATAAAAATGTCCACCCACACCGCAACCCGCGTGGCATTTAAAATTATGTATCCGCACTGCACCGCACCCAATACTTTATGGTTGACATAATCATGATTATATTTAAAGTTAGTTAGTAAAAGCATCTTCATCTTTGATGAGGAGTGTCTTGTAACTTATTTGAAAATTCATACAAAAAGAACCACTTGTAGTATAAAAAGTTAATTTTTTAAAGAATTTCAATTATCTTCTGAGATATTTTGAACTTAAACAGAAATTGAAAGGATTTAAAGTTCATGATTTCTGAACTACAAACAAAAAAATAAATGGGCACATTTGTAAAACTGATGTTTAAAAAAATTGTTTGATCAATTTCTAGGCAAAATACCGTGATATCGGTTTCTAAACATGTTTTTGATTTTGAAGAACATGCGGCGAAAAATGGCGCTAATCCAATATTAGTCAATTAAGTATTCCTACAAGTTCATCGATATAATAATTATCATGTATTTCAACATAGTCTAAAAATAAAAAATCACAGTTGATATATCAATTGTATTAAAGATAGCATGTTGTAAACCATTAACATGTCACATAAATTCATTTATCCATGTTGATAGTTATATTACAACAGAATCAGTAAAAAGTTCTTTTGATTTTGTACACACATGTGAATTCTAATTTCACATGCAATTATATTATACTTTCATAAAAAACATGATTTATGATCATACTCCAGAGTATGTATTAGTTGCTATGACAACCATATTTTGTATTGTATGTTGAATGTGTAGACAACATGAAAATAATCATATATAAATGGTAAAGTAAACTGATTTTATGTATACAGGAGAATTCCTTCATAACAATCATACAAGGGAGACACCAAATCTGGTCATTATAAAAATGGTTTCGGGGGCCTGATTCAGATTTCATTTATCATTATTAAATACAAACAAAATACAACATTTATAGACACAAAATCTAAAGACTGTATCTAATTGTGATTACAGTTATTGCTCGACCGGAATATATTTTATAGTAGCCCATTCATATTGGAATTAATCGAATTTTAAGTAATCTTCTTGAACCAATATCCCCTTACAGTCTACAAATATAATATACAAAGAGACCTAAATAATGATTGACTTGTATCTCAATATTTTGAAAATAGGTCAGTGAACACATTTTACATTTTTAAAATGTTTTCTGAGCTATGAGATATATGTTTGAATTTAAATAATTATTTATCTGGGTTACACAAATTTATTAATGACAGATTAGCAAGCTAGTGACAAGTCTAAATAGCTTAATGAAACCATTTCTACATTTGACATTAAATATTAATTGAAAATTGTATTAAATAAGTGATGATTGTAATGATGAAAAATTCCAGCAGTCCTTATTAGACAGCTATGATTAATCCCCTTATTTGAATACAAAACTTCGTTTAATAAGAAAGCATGCTATGACACAACTTTATACCATAATCTTTGATTTCAATTAATCTGGGTTAGAGTGCTTGGATTACAAGTAATCACAAAAATTTTGCAAGTCATTGACTTCAGATTTGGTAATTGTATTCAGGGGCGTACCCAGGATTTTCTGACGGGGGGACATCATTGTTATTCCCTAATGCGGGGCGAAGCCCCGCGAAAATTTTTGAAAATATTGAGAAAATAGACCCTGAAAAATGATTTCACGATCCTAGATTTTAAATTTTTCAATTTTTTACGAAAAATTTTTTGATTTATCCAGTCAAAATTAAATTTGGAAACCTGACGGGGGGGAGCATTCCACCATGTCCCCCTGTGTACGCCATTGATTGTATTATTGTTACATAATATAAGCTTAGCAATGTAAATGTTGCCAAAACTAGTGAAATATCCAGGTTAAACAAATTTTACAATATAAATTTGAAAAAGTATAATTGTAACTCGACTCGAACTTGCGAGTTAGAGTTCTAACGTTCTAACTCGACTCGAATCTAAAAAAGTCAACTCACAGGGGTCAAACCTAGGTGGCTAATGTGTTTAAGGACTGTATTTGCCAGGCTTGTTGCGGAGCAATATTCTACTCCCGCAATCCAACCCTCACGCACCGCTGATGTTGATCCACCCCGCAAATCCCCGTCCCGCAAGAACAAAATTAATAAAATTAAAAAATTTAATAGTGCTTAAGAAAAATAATAATAATCAAAATAATGATAATAATGATATTTCTAATAGAATCGATTTCGCAAAAATGCTTTTCTAAATGTACAATAGTATCAAAGGGAATATTTCGCAGTTTTTTAATTAAATTTTGCATATGATTGAAACTTTTTATCTGAACCATGGATTGGAAGACATTGCTGGGAAGTTTGAAAAAAAAATTGCCTATTGTTGTTGAAAAGTCTTTCAACAAACGCAGATGAACTGGAGACAGACAAGATCCTTTTAGCTGCGTTTTGCAAAAGGGGAAATCGCAATGACGTTTGCCAACTCCTCAAAATGTGTATTTTGAAAATAAAACTGACATATATGTTGACCCTATACACAGCATTTACGAATTACAATACAATAATGAATTTATTTTTCTTACTAAATTACAGCGCTAAATTTCACAAATCAAAAAAAAATATTCAATGTAGTATGTAAAAACCCCCGCAAATCCCCATATGCGTTGAAATTAAGACCCACCCCGCATGCGGAGCTGTCATTAAGTTTTACTCAGAAATTTTTTTACCTTCATGCTTAGGTTGGGTGTATCACAAAAATGTAAACTATTTACCACAAGATATTTTTGTCTTTTGAAATCACAGTTAGGTTGATTCAGCCCTCCTCTCAAATACATATTTGTCTGCTAAGTATAATTTTTTAATGAAACTTTGTACGTTACTAAAAAAATCATTCCTCTTCACAATGAATCCTTTAGATAGACGTTAACGTCATTATTACGCTTTTAACTTTTGGAAGTTCATGATTGTCTCTATGTTACAACAGATATAAGATATCGAAATGGCTAACAAAAACAGTAGTTTTATTTAAAGATTCAATTTGGTATAATAAAAAAATTTGAAAATATTGTTGACAAAAATCTTATAGCAAGAGAACCTGTTACTTCAAACTTTGTCCGAATACTTCTCATAGTATAAAAATAAAAGTTAGAAAAACACTGTGGCAAATAGGGCTAGCTCTTTGAGTGTGCAACATCATTCAATACAAGCATCCAAAAGTTATATGAGATGATGCCATACCAAAAAAAATGTGGTCTTGTGTTTATTTTATGTTAATAATATAATTATTTTTGAGAAAATGAGATAGAAATGAACAATTGTGAGGCACTTGAAACACTATCTATTTAAATGTAGTTTTCTATTTTGTTTCCTTAACCGTGAAAACTTCAGTCAATCACTGGTTTGCTGCCGGGGGGGGGCTGTGGGAATCATAAAAACTAATTTCTTAATATTAGTGATTATTTAAAGCTTTACTTAGAGTTAAGTTGAGTAATTCCAAGATGTACACATTGGGTAATTCAGTGGTGGGATAATTCAGCGGAGTGAGGTTAGTGAATGAATTATTATGCAAGCAAGCCTTATTGTTGCAGCAATGAGTTCTGATTGCTCACTTCAAATGTCCTTTTGCCAGGCTTGTCTATGGAGCAGAATTTACATCTCTCCTCCCCGACCCGACGATAATTTTCGTGTAATATGTGTACATATTTACTAGTAATTTTGTTTATTGTTTTTGCCAAATTTATGTAATTTCATATACATTATATATATATATATATATATATATATATATACATATATATATACACGTGATATATACGTGAGCTAACAACAAACTATAAACAAGAAAATAAATAATTAATTAAAATGTGCAAATCAATAACCACACACATTTTATTCATCATCACTGTCTTCTGACAAATAATCAAGATTCTCAGTACTTTCACTTTCAATAAAATCGTCTATTACTAACTTGCTAATAATTGTTCGGTATTTTAGGAAATACCTTAAGTACAAACAGCTTTTAACTTTGTTGGGGAGAACTCTTTCTCATGTTGTTATTAATGATTAACCCGCCAATGCTAAAGAGTCGCTCAATGATTGCTGACTACACTGGTATTGCTAGGACATACTTGGCAATTTTTCTTAGAACGAGGAATTGAACAAGTCCACGCCAATAAAAGGATAGCAACGTTTAGTGATTTAATCCGATCAAATTGGTTGATTTCGGCAGTCACATTTAGCAACTTTGGCTTGAGGTGATTCGAAGAACATAACGTCAAGAGATGACTTGTGTATTGAGTTGCAAACTGCTCTCTCCTTTTCAGTGTTTCGATTTTTGAGACGGTTGCTTTCAATTTAGTCTGGTATGCCGGTATCGATATAAAACCATACTGTTGATTTGAGTGTTTTAGTCCATCCAAGTTTTACGCCAATCCCTTAACATTTAGATTCTGGTCAGTTGCAAATGTTAGTTCTGTTTTAAGTAATTATTGTTAATCGCGTGACGTCCTGTTGCTTTAGCTTGTACCTGTTAAAAATTATGTCATTTGTATTTTATAACTACTCGAATATAGTTTATTTTTATATGGTTTTTCAAATTTAAATAGTAGCAGGTTGATGACAAATGCAAAATTTTAAATCATCCCCAAAATTAGATGAAGAAAAATATTATAACTTGTGGCTTGTTGAAGTAGAGTTTTGGGAGAGAATCACTGATTTGGATCCCAAAAGCGAGTCTTTGTTCTTGCACTCAGTTTATCTGGCAAACATAAATCTGTTGTTCTTCAAATACATAAAAGTGAATTGGATGTTGCTGATGGTATCAAGAACTTACATAAAAATCTCAGCTACTAGTTTCAAAGGGGAACAATTGATAATTCGTATGCAGCCTATAAGAAGTATGCTGAATTCCGACGAAAGGTAAATGCAAACATTACAGATTACATAACTGAGTTTGAAAGAATTTACGTGTATAGCAGAATGAAATGATACAAAATGGAGCTCCCGGATAACATTCTTGCATGCGAATTACTTGAAAAGGCGAATTTACCAGTGAAAGATAAACAATTGGTACTTTCCTCTACAACAAACTTAACATTAACCTCAATAAAGATGTCAATGTAAAGTATTTTTGGAATACAATCAATTGATTGTCATTAGGCAATGTAGTTGTTAAACAGGAAAATGCATTATATATGCAGACGTCACATACACGTTAAAGAAGGCCTCGTGGTGTTACTCATTCCTTTCTTCATGGAGTGAGAAATAAGAATCAAATCAATCCTTTGGGTAGAGATGGCTAGCCAACAAAATATGTTCGTAATATATCACTGGGCAAAATATTGTCAACATAGGCAGCATCAAACTAGTCTAATTAGCCGAGAAAATCATGAACATGATTCACCTATTTCCACAGAAACTGAAGAGAACCTTATTTCATTTGCACTGTGTAGTGATCTGCCGTTATTACTAAAAATGCATTAAATCATGGTATTCTTGATACAGTCTGCACAGCGACAGTTTGGTGTAAGAGATGGTCACAAATATTCTTGAAATCATTGAGTTAAAATATGGTTAAACTATGTAAAGAAAGAGTATACATTATCTATTATAACATTTGGCAATTTTGGTAAGGCTTCATCCATTACCTACTTCAATGGCTGGTGTTAATGGAACTATTACAACCATTGTTATTGATAGTGGTTTACCACTACTTATATATAAGTAAATCATCAATGAAACGCGCATGCATGAAAATTGATACTGGCTCCGATTCTGTTAATGTGTTTGGTCGAGATGTGAAATTGAAAACTACAAGATCTGGTCATTACATGATAGATCTCATTGATGCAAATGATATGCCGATACCTACTACATCAGATAATATTGCTTTGTTATCAACGTATTCACTGCCAGTTGATGAAAAGGAAAGCATAAAATTTTTATACAAACTGCATTGTCAGTTTGTACATTCTAGGGCATTAAATTTAATGAAATTATTAAATGGTGTTAAAAAATATTCCATGCAAATATAAAAAAACGGATCCCGGTTCATATGGGAGAAGTATGTCTAAGAAAGCTGTAACCGCAGTTTTGAGTAGAGATTTACCCTACGAGACTCCGTGAAGTATTATGGTTTTTGCAGAAACTACCTTAATGCGGCATGTTTATAACTCAAATACACAAAAGGTTGGTTCAACGACGATTTTACAGTGGAAGAAGAAGAAAAGCTTGTAAAGCGAATTCTCTTCATGTCAGACAAATTTGTTCCATTAACAGTATTTGACAAGAGAGTTAGTAGTTAACTTCCCCAAGAAGCTAAGTGTTAGAAATTTGCTACTTAAGCCAATTCTAAGAACTTGGCACAATTTTCAGTCAACTAGTAAAGATTGGTGCAATTCTTTTTAACAATGAAATGATCAACTATGTATCTACAGTACTCAATGAGAAATGTATCAACAAATACTTCCTTGTTTTGGAGAAAATTATTGACAGGCGTGGTATTGTTAATATTCCTGAACTGATATACAATTGCGACGAAACTGGTCTGACATATGTTCCAGACAAAAGAAAAAAGTTGTGGCTCGTCGAGGGTTAAGTTAAGAATGACTTTCTATAACTACAAGAATTTTACTCAGTGGAAGACAGCCTCTTTAAAAAATTAATCCGATTTACGCTACCATCCGCGGTTTCTACCCACAAAACAAGAATTTTTTAAGCAATCATTAAATCATTGTTTACGAGTTATATCTCTTATACTTTTTTTGTTAAATGAGTACATGAGGGGTAAATTCCATAAAAAATTTGCATTGCTGCTAAAAGTTAAAATTTAGGAATGAGCATTTCCATAAAACTCCGCCGGAATACCCCCCTTTTACCCTACACTATGATGAGCGTATCTGAATTAATACTTTGCTGGCAATGATTTGATGAGGCAAAAATAGCATACACTCATTTGTTGAAATATACATTAAGCAAGGATTTTCAATCATATATTTGAGCAATGCATTATTTGTGAGGTGACAGATCGTTTTTAAATATTTATAAGAGCAGGTTTATGTCAAAAAGCCAATACTTTTAAACGTTTTAAATCTTTAAAGAGTGAAACTTTTGAACTAATAATAGCAATAAATTTCCACTAAACGACATCTGATAACAAAATCTAACAAACATTGAAGAGGTCATCTATATTCAAAAATGTTTGCCCATTACCTTCAAACTAAGGGAGATTAATTTAAAATTTTATAAAAAACAGAACAACCAAAGATTGTAAGGAAACAATATTTATAAAGAAATAGCAAAGCGTAAATTAATAAATCAACACAAATAATGATGACTTTAAATATATGTTATGTGTATGTAATGAGATGATTTAATATGTAGTGTAGTGGATTGTAAATTTACTTACCGCATATTTTGTAAACTGAAGGTGATGTAAAAAAATCGAAATCGATTCTTAAAATTGGCGTCACATTCAGATAATATGCGTATAATATATATATATATATATATATATGTATGTATATAATCGGGTTCTCACGGCTCTGGATACTAGTAGAGAGTCTTAGATTAACTTCAAGGCAGAAAGCAGGCTTTGTATTGTGATATTGTGGAGGAGATTCAATAGCAGTATGGTTGGACTTACTGCAGAAGATGATGAATTTCTATGTCACACGATTTTGAATTTGACTTCTTTACTCAGATTTTACCTTCTAGAGTTTTAAAGAGTTTCTACAATTTTTATGGAGTTTGTAAAGGTTTTCGAATATTTTTTTATAAATAATATTTTATGTTTACATTATTGGTTTTTATTTTATATGCAAACATGGATCATAGTAGGCCTATAATACGTATATATATATAGCCTATTTTTTTTGTTTCAGTACAATTGACAATCATGTATCACGTAAGTAATTTATTGATGACTGGTTTATGTTCTAAATATGAATATATACGAGCATGGACTTACATATATGCTTTTTGTATGCCTTAGGATCAGTCGGCAGCAAATGAGGCATGTGTACTTTGCGTAGAATGAATCCACATGGAAAACGTTGTTGCTGGTATAGTTGATTAAAAAAAGCTCTAATATATGTTGTTAATGCACGTAGTAGTTTTTTACTCTAGTATGCTTGGAAATGTTTTGTCCTGCTATTTAATGAAATAAATATCAATATTGAAATTCAACTAAAACGCTTAAATAAATAAACACTTTCACTATGAAAGTAACATCATTCTGGTATAAAACAATATTTTAAATGAAAATAACTTCCATGCACTTAATCATAATGCACAAATACAGCAAAATAGTGTTCTAAAAAATCTTGCAATTTTTTCCGTTCTGGAAATATAATTATAGTAATTATATAAATATATTTGGTCAAATAGAATCGCTTTGTACAAAAAAATTGTACAATATATTTTTTCATTTTAAGTTTTGATATTTAAACAAAAAACATTAAAACGAAGTGTGTAGATTACTTTCTCAATGCAAAAAATTAAGGTAGCAGGAAGAGCCACAATAGCTATGTGTTATGGAAATTTGTCAGCAAGTTATTCTTGTACACTTCAGAATCGCATTTTACACTTTCTCGTAGTACAAAGCCATGCATATACATATATATATACATGTATATATATATATATATATGCACATAAATAGCAGGATTAATTGCCAAAAGTTGGCAGCAATCCCAATTTTGCGGTAGTAGAAATATTGGCCTATCTCTTGAAACTTAGTCCTATTCTCAATTTCAAATTTTTTCTAAGATGTAGTGTCATTGGGTATTGTCATATATAATTGTTGAGAATTATCAATAGTATTTGTTAAAAAAAGCAGAAAGTAAACTATTCCTGTCCCAAAAGTTGCTCATCCAACAATAAATGACTTATGACCGACATCTCTACTACTCAGAACAGATACTGGAAAAATTTGTTTTAAGGTGTATTAGAAGGGAAATTCTGCAATACGTGGTGAAAAACGCAATATGTATACGAATCACACACGTCTTGTACTCTTGCTTTAATCCACATGTTAGATTGTGTAACTAGACTGTTAGATGCAAACGATGTTGAAGCAGCATTGACGCAGTTCCTTGATTTGATAGGGTATTCTATAATAAATTGCTTCATCGCTTCTATGATCTAAATGTCTCGCTTGGTTTTATCAAATTGTAAAAACTATACATATTATCACAAATTTCGTGTACGACTTTATCCCATGATATCAACCGTAATGTGCCTCAAGGTTCTGTCATTGGTCGGCTTTTGTTCATATTTATCACATCGTCTCTTCTTCATACTTGTAACTTGAAACTCCTTGTTAAACTTACTGATAATTTAACCGCTATTATACCAGTCAAAAATGGAACATACATTTCCAAGGAAGAAAGTGAAAGTCTTCGAATCAATAATCATTTCTTTATTTGATTATGCATGTCCAGTGTTTGCTTTTTTACCAGACTTCATCGATCATCAACTTCAAATGATTATAAATCGCGGTTGGAAAATCATGTTTGACTCATAATAGGTGTTATACAGTTGAAGTTTCGTCGTCTTCATCTATCTATGTCATTTAGTGAAATCTTTTATCAAGATCATATGCTACATAATTTGACTCCTAAAGAATGCAGATCTCTCTCTCTCTCTCTCTCTCTCTCTCTCTCTGTCTCTCTCTCCCCCTTATAGAAACAACAAAAAACATTGGACAGTTTCTTGATATGTGCAGAAATATTCCAAACTTATTTGTCTCTATACTTGTCTGCTTCAAATAGCAACGTTCGTAAACTATGGTATTTGAAAGGACTAATCTTGGCACATATTTTCAAGCTGTTGATTACAACCAATTTCAACAAATGCTATTTTTGTGCTTCCTACAGATGATTTCAGAATATAATGTGCTGTTAAGAATGATATACTGCAGATTTACTTACAAATTTGCGATTTAGAATTTAAAAAATGGAAAAAGGCGGGTAAACTAAAATGGATTTTACAAAATTCTTTGCATTATCACAATTGCATTAGTATACAGGTATCCATGAAACGCTGTTTTTAAATGTACAAATATCTTTGTTTGAAAAAGTATTATCGAAAAGCTCTTTTCGCTTACAGTTTAAGATAGCAAGTGGACACAGTAATTCAATAACTTCAATTTTGAAAACGGTATTGACATGCGCACAAATATTTTGCGATTTATTTATCACCGATTTCCTGACAGATGATAAAATTCGATACTGAGAACATATCCTTACACTAAGCTAATATTTGAGGGCCAATTTCTTACTAATAAGTTTTAATCCTAATAATAGACAGTATTTTGTCAAATATATTGAGTACGCTACGGCAGGATCCGCATATTCGAGTTTTGAAGTATAGTTATTTTTGCTGGCCATGGTCCCGCCCGGCTGGCCCATGGCGGGGAACAACAAACAACAAAAAAAATCACAAGACGCTGTCAGGGATCAAGTCAAATTGATTAAATATTTGCTATTATATTGGGTGTAATTAGAATTTTACCCAGGCGTGGATGTTCACGACTGCCGTAACTTTATTTTAATAGGCACAGCAAAATTAGGATGAGCGTGATTGATGAGTTCAATGGCGAATCACAAACAATTTGAACATTATATTATTTTTATTTAACAACACCATTAACATAATGTTGAAAATACTTTCTTAAAATCAAATATATCAAAATGAAATTACTTGATTTGTAAAAGTTGATTTTTATGTGATGTGTTGGTATGTAAGTGTTATGTTAATGAGTATGTTCTATGTTTACTACTATAGTAGCTTTATTTGCAATTTATAGCATTGCCTTTAGTGTGGACTTTTAATAGTTTTGTAAAAAGCTTATACATTTATACTTGGTGCAAAATCATTCAAAATTTGTAAATAGCCAAAGCGAATCAATAAACTTTACTGAAGAAATCACATTTAAGACCTCGCCTCGTAGGTCACTAATAAATGAGGAATATTCAAAAATTGTGTGCACCACAGGGAAAAGAAGGCTCTTTTCCTAAGATCACTGCAACACCAGTTCTGATTTACAAGCTGGGTGAATAAATAGGGCTTTTGTGGTTCATCTATAAAAAACAGGTTAGCCTTTGCTTTAGATGTAATTTTCTGAACACTTGAAAGTAAGTTATTTTTAGGAGAATCAACATTTTCATTGAAAATTATCAAATACTGTCAAGTTCTCCCCGAACATGAATAATGTTTACCAAATGTTTATTAATTGGTAGCACATTCACCAATTGATGCATCAAATTTCATAATAGGCCTGGAGAGAATTATTCGAAATTATTGACAAAGCAGCTTAGTACTTTTAAAGATGCACAGGGAAGACTAGTAAAAAATTATCAATTTATTTCCAACATTCATCGGTGTAAACACAGACACAAAGGAATAACGTAAATAACTATTTTATTTGGAAGCATGGGCTAAAATAAAATGTATGCACTAGAAATTTGCAATTTAAAATTTTGACTATTCATTTTTAAGAGGAACATTATTGAAAGATGTTCAGATTCTGTGCAACCTTTGTTCGAAACAAACAATGTCAAGTAATTCTTCGTCTACCTTTTTCATTGAGTCAATACACTTTTTAAAAAATGCATGCAGGCCTGCTTCGTTTAATTCAGATGTTATGTCAATATCATTTTTTTTCTTTTCTAAACGTAAACCTTGTATGTAGGACGTATCGCATAAAACCTGAAAAATGCAAACCTTGGACAAAATCTAACAACTCCGTGAATGTAAACAAAATTCTGCAATGAAAATCTTCAATAATATTTTTAAATGTTGTAAAGTATAGCAAAATCAATTCATTCATTTGATTTGAAAATACATCTTCTGAAGCCGATATCAAGAAAAAGTAAACTAAATCCGCGGTGGGAATACAATATTTTATGAATTGCAGATCCACAAATTTTATTATAAGATCATTTCCATCTACCTTGTTCAGTAAGATATTGTTTCCCTATAGGTCTCCGTGACATAGTACGTTAAATACGTCATTTTCTACCAGGAAATTGCTGGTCTTTCCAAAAATGGCATATGTTTAATAGCGCTCTGAATTGTTTGTATCAGTTTTGCTTCACTTGGGTATTTGACTTGCAAAACGCTTAGAAACGCTTCAAGTAATATCAGGTTTTTCTCCCCTGAGTTCGTAATCTTAACATCCTCATTCAATTGTTTTCTTGTCATTAGTTTTAAATATTCATATGTTTGAAGAAAGCAGCATTGTCGTTAAAACTATTCATGTATACATAGCTAAGGGTATGAAACACTGCCAGTTGTTCCATCACAGATTTCCTCTTTGAGTAATCGAATCCCTTAAGCAACGATTCTTTAATTCTAAATCCGAGATTTTTGAGATTTTCCATAACGAAAAATGCTCTGTCCTATTTCCATAAAAACATTTTGGCAACGGAAGTTCATACTTGATGTTTCCAAATTGCTTTTGCTGCCACATCTGCGCACTAGGGAAAAAACCCGAATAAATCTTGGTTTCTCGTTCTCCATCGATTCATAGTAAATGGTGTCTTTATTGGGAAATTTTAATATAACGTTGTAGCTAGTTTCTGAGTTTGTTTCAAAATCCAGAAATGTGAACAAAACCTCTTTTAGTGTTGCAGAAATTTGCACAAATTGCTAACTACAAGGTCGGTAAACTTTCCCTTAGAATTGGTAACTGTTTGTAACACATCTTCGATTAGACAACTGGACATAATTATCCTAGTTTGTAGTATGTCAAATTTGGTTTTGATATTGATTTAGGTTTTTCAAATATATTGGTTCGGTTTACAAATATTTTTTCTCAGAATGCACTAATTATTAAGTTTAAATCAAAGTGCGATTGTATAAAATGACCTTGAAAAAATTATTCATAACGGCCCAAGAAATAACATGCAACAGAATTAATTGCAAAGTGAAAATGGGCTACTGACAACTTTTTACATTCTGATACAACCTCATCAAATGGAATTTGCATGACAAAATATCTAATGTTACTTCAATGATGTCCTGAACTTTTCCAATAGTTCTACTTTGCTGGCACAATTTGATTCCCTGGTACAATCAAATTTAGATAGTAATGAAATTTTTGTTACATAAATTGGACAATCCTGTATAAAAAACGTCCCTATGAATTGTCACTTAGTATTTATTTTACTTGAATCAAGTTAGAAGTTTTAGTATGTATTAAGTATAGCAGTATGCATGGGAGCCAAATTTATTTGCAAAAATATAAATCTTAAGCTCTCTAACTTAGCAAAATCAAATGTTGAAACAATAATACAAAATCTTATTCACAAGCACAGTCAATAAAAACACGTTTGAACTTTGATAGAAAGTTAATAATTCAGAAATTTAAAGAAATTCAATTAAAGAAAATAGTTTTGAGTTTTTACAATCTTGCAAACTTTAAGAAAACTGTCCCATGCATTTCAAAGACTTAAATAAATGGTGTAAAATGTTTATTATTTTATAGGGCCTGTGCTGAAATTTTTAAAACATCAAGTTATTGGACTATATACATGTATTAGAGTATAAATTATAAAATAAAAAAAGCTATTTCAGCTTAGGCGAGGACCATGAAGTTTTTCATTAAAATATTTGGTCCATGTGCACCAGAATCATCATTCCAAATATACCCACCACTTATTTTATCATAAGCTGGGGCATATAGAATTTTCCAATTGTCGGGTTTCGTCAAACTTACAGACGATATACTGACATCATCTCCACCAGGGATTCCTCTTATGTAAATCTCTTTTATGAAGTAGTATTCGAGGCAAATCCCTCGTATTGTTTTTTCAAATGATTTGTAGGAATCCTCATTTTCAATCATGAGATCATACGTTCCGTTTGAATATGTCACAATAGAAATAGAGCTCAACTTCAGGTCGCCTTCATATTTCATTTCAAAAGTAAAACTTTCACAACAATTTGAAAAACTGTGTATATTGGGAAATATAAAAATGAGTACACTTCCATCTAGTTGATCAATGCAGTCCTGATTGCAATTGAATTCTGCCTGATAGTTTAGCCATTCATCATACACTCTTACAAAATCAATGCAGTATTTGATTCCCGAACTTGCACCGTGGATTGCAATCGCATCAATCGTCTGCTTCATTATCATAATTGAACAGTATACATTGTTAAAGGAATATGCATGATTACTTGTGAGGTGAATGGTTTCTGTAAATGTGCAAACTTCATTGTGTTTAATATAAAAGGATATTTGATTTATGCGTACATCACATTCATTCGAATCAGCTCCAAAGATCTCAAACTTCAATTGCATAAGATTTCTGCTGTAGAATACATGTGACAGCTCTTCATCGTTTTTATTCAGTGTTTTGCTTTGCGTGTCTGAGCAATAAAGCATGGATTTCGTTTTCTTACAAAATTCATCTCCACAACGAACAGGACTTACGACAAAATATATTATTCGTCCAGGACAAACTTCTTCTATGTCAGTGATTAGGTCAAATTTAACAGATTCCAATTGTTCCTGAGCAATAGTTTTATCAATATAGATGTTTGATATCCATTTTGGAAAACCATCGGAGCTTGAAAAGTTGCTCCTGTACACAGCAGGGTTTTCTGCAAACGAAATTTCAATGCCCTTAATTGGTGCCATTCCAGTAGGCATTGAAACGTTGCAGGATCTATAAAGATCAGCCTTAATGATCATATCAATTCGATAATAGCTATCGTTTCTTGGCAACCACACAAAGCTAATTTCATTAAAATTGACTTCTTTTTCATCAAACTCGAGACTTAGAGCATAGCACGTCATAGATTTTAAATTCCAAGCAAAAGAGAGGCATATCGTTTTGTTAAACATGTCACACCACTCAACGCAATCTTCCACACTAAATTTCGTTGCGTTAGCACGAGATTCATTTAATAATTCTGTCAATGGTTTTAAACCGGTGGAAATCGATAACAGGGATATGTAAAAGAAGCCTTGCATATTGGGAGTAATTAAATCAATCAATTGCACTAGTGGAATGACAGTGGTGGCGCATATAAATAATTGATAGTTAACATTCGGTTCCTGAAAGACATTAAATTTTAAATGCATCAAGGTTAAATTATGAGAAGACAGATTCAACAATAATGTTTTGTTTTCAAGTTTTCAATTCATTCTGAGGGCTAGTTTTGAAATTAATGCATTACGTAACATTTAACTTGGTTGTTGTCAANCAAGGTTAAATTATGAGAAGACAGATTCAACAATAATGTTTTGTTTTCAAGTTTTCAATTCATTCTGAGGGCTAGTTTCGAAATTAATGCATTACGTAACATTTAACTTGGTTGTTGTCAAGGTATACTTTTTAGACTATGTATTGAGTTTACAATGATGTAGTAATGATGCAGTAAAGCATTTTAACTAGTTCTAACGTATTAAAATAATATTCTGATTATTAATTTACACAGATAAACGTCTCAATTTAGATTTCAAATATGTTGTGGCTAAGTTTGTCAAACAAAGGAAAGAGAGAGCGCAGTAAATACCATGTATAGAAGTACAACCAGATGCGGATCTAGAAATTTCTGAACTCGATTTTTCAATAATATTTTTCATTCTAGATTTGATTATATTTTGAATCTTCATACATTTCTCTACATGCTATGATAACATTTGAAAATTCTTACTGATGTTCTAGTTCGGACTTCCTACTATTGCGTTTTAATTTATATATATATAT